>JAVRXN010000004.1:64775156-64950156 GCA_033556935.1 Timema podura
AGCTCACTTACGCACAGTTTGATAATTAAATTTTAAGCCAACTGGAATTTGAGCTAGTTGTTCTGATGAATCTAATGTCTTGGCCATTACCTAAGCTCAAGCAAAACTAATAAATTGGTCGTGAAAATTGTTCAAATTAAGTCTGGAGCTGATATCTTTATCAAGTTTATATTTTAGTCGCTTGTAAAAAAAACCATCTAATGTATATTTATAGATTTGAACGTTGATAATATCTCATTTATATAAAATAGTTGCTAAAACTATAAAAAATATTCAAGAAAATGTATTTTAATAGAATTAACTAAATACAATATATTTTGGTAATTGTTTCTTTGTTCGATTTTTATTCATTTATGTTATAGGCTTAAACTACTTTTGATTTTTAATAACTGAAATATTCCATCAAATCAATTTGTTTGGAACAGGTTAAAAATCCCGTCATTTGATTTTAATTTGTTTAAGAAACTGCTTTTTCATAAACTTAAGTTTTGAAAAAAAAATATGTTTCTATTCAAAGCATATTTCTAATAGTGGCAGTTCTTCAAAAATATGCAAAGGCAAAAAATAAAAAGTGTTAGGAAATAAAATAAATTTATCAAAGTGTTGTGTTTTTGTCTTTTTTCTGCCACAAATAAGAATAAAATACATTTTTCGAGCAGTCAGCTCAATTGGTGCAGATTTTATTAACCTAATATGAACTAGGCGGAACCTTTAACTTCTTGCCACTCTTTAAATCATTATATTTTAAAAAAATTCGCTGCAGCCCCAGCGCCAAATACACTATTTCTTCTCATTTTCTTATATTTTGTGTTTGATTTTTACTTGTTTTTCATGTATATTTTTTGTGAATGTGTATTTTATATAGCATATATATAAAATGTATGTGTAATTATATGTAGCATAATTTGAGGTTTTTGATTAATGGTCTACCAGCTGCCTAGATACTCATGAAAATGGTTAGTTATAATTTTGTATAGTTTGAATTTTATTTATTTATATTACTTGTAATTGTAGTTAGAAAGTTCTAGTATATTATAAGAGTTGAAATCCAAAGCAAGAAAGCAAGGGTGGAGTTAATGAGAGCTGTGTCAGTCCACACACTTCTATACACACCTCTCTCACCTCGTGAATGTCGATGCCATGGTTGAGTGACCACATGGTTTGGAAATAGTCTTGCATGCGCTGTTTCATCTCTTTGGGAATCTGGTGAAGTGTGAGGAAGTCTTTGAGGTCGCGCCACCTGGTCTGGTACAGAGATCGCCGTGAGTACATGCGCTGAATGATGGCCGTCACATTGCCAAATACCACCGCATGCATCAGAGCTGGAAATAGACAGACATTCAAATAAATACATATTATTATGTGATAGCTGAACATACATAATTAGGTTTTAATTGATCACCTTTAAATAATTTAACAATTTCAGGATATAGAATGAGGATACAAATTCATATACAATTTGTTAGATTTTTTTTAGCACTGCGTCTTACCACCCATTCGGTTTATACGCTCATTTATTAATTACGTTAGTGGATTAGGAAAGCTTTATTTCAAGGAGGTGTACCCACAGTTGCATGGAGGGAGAGTGTAAGATCAATTTGGGGAAACCACCCTCCTTACACTCGGCTGAGTTTCAAACTTCGATCTGCCCGTCATCGGCAGTCTAGTCTACTGCGAGAGTAGCACGTTAGACCATGTGGCCACCGAGGTAGGTCAGAGAAATGATAATGTATTAACGACGTTGCCTACCTGTGACGTCACAGCAAAACAAAATAGGATTTCCCATGTTAATGTTTTTACTTTGTATTCAGCGAGTTTTAAAGATAAAACATTGAAACAAAAACAAAAAATTCTGAAATAATTCTATTAATTATCCTAGGTCATTTTAAAATTATTTTTTGGATCTGAAAGTAGTTTTTTGTAAAAATTTTTAACTGTCTACAGCTTAGACTATTTTATTTATTGGAGGAAAGAGCTATAATATAGATTAAAAAAGTCCGTGGAACCATGTATCTATCTAGAATAGGAAACGAGAGAATGGAAAATAGAAATGGAGGACAACGCTGTCCAGGGGATAATAGTGGAGTGAGGCTCTCTACTTTGCAGAGAAAGAGGGGAAGTGTCATTAGAGAAGGGAGGTGATTACCTTACAGGGTGAATGACTCATTTTCTTTCACCCCTCCTTTTTTTCGTACATTGGCTTCAAGAGTGATAGTGATTAGTGAACTGTTAGTTAAAATGTTGAAACATCAAAACCCAAAGAGGAACATTTATTTATCAATTAAGCAACGACAGCTTCTCTAGCAAAACGGTTTGGATAACAAAATAAAAAGTAGACCTATTTATTAATGGAAAATCAAAACTAACAAAAATGTGATTTAGATTTTGCTACCAGGTCAGGACACTATGAGGCTGGTAGGGTAACCCAAGCCTTCCTAGCTAAACCTTCCAACATTACTATCCAATATCAGAACCTTAGAATAATACGTATTATATTGTACTTAGAATTACTTACTTATTTTAAAGTTTATAAACAGTACACTCATTGATTTGAACTTATTGATACAGATTAGGGGGTGTTCAGGTATTACGTAAGCATATTTTTGGCAATATTGGACACCCTGCCCCAATTGTAGAAAACTAAAGCTAGCATTTGACCCCCTCTTGCTTACATAATATTTTCCGAACCCCCCTCTCTTGCTTACGTAATATTTGTTGACTTATTTTGCTATCTGTTCACAGGAAAAAACATTATTTTCTATGCAATTTATAAATTGCTGGTAGTTATAAACATAGAGGGGTAAATAATGGTGTGAAATAATTTAGAATAAAGATTGTTGCACAATGAATTTAAATTTACGGTACTAAACTGGTAATTAAATTCTTGTCTGTCTCTCTCTGTCTTACGTAAGCATTGGTCTGACTCCTCCTTCCCTCTTGTTAGCAAAAATAAGTGAAGCTCGAATCCTCCTCTACCCCCCCAAAGTTTCTTACGTATAATACTTGAACGCTCCCTAGATAAGATTATTTGTATGATACAATAATTTTTATTGCATGTAATTACCTGCGATACAGGAAACAAACATTTCCCGGTAAGCTAGAAAATGTTGTAAAGGCAGGCGAAAAAAAAAAACAAATTAAGTAAACGAATAAAAAAACTAGCGCATAACTTCTGGCTACGTAACAATTAAAATAAACCACTTCTAGTGACACAACTTAGTGAACCGTGGTGCTAATTTTCTCACTTTTTTTAAAGTGTTATTAACCCCCTCTAGTTCATTGTTAAAATTTAAATTAAACCCTGGATGACCCTAGAAGCTGTTTGAAATGTTGAAGTGATTATTATTTATATGCTATATTTTTATATTTTTTTTATTACTGAGTCTTACTACCTGCTCAGAATATAAGCAGATATTTTTATCATTGGCTTTCCTGTCCATAATGTACAGTACAATAAGAACATGGTAGAAAGGGAAACATGGGATATTTTAAATCAAATATAATTTAGTAATTTAGTAAATGACACGGAGATTAGAATGTGAAGATTTCTTACATTATCCCTATCTCCCCTAATTCACCCTTCGCTATTTCTTGTCAATGCTTGTGAGTGCTTTCGTTAGGTAGTCAAGCCATCTCAAATTTAAATACTGATTACGCTACTGATGTCTACACTGGACACAAACTAAAATAATTTTGTGTGTTAAAAGCTCCCAAAGTCTTAGGTTAACCCACTAATTGGCCTTACAATAATATTTTTAAGTTAAATACATGTTGATTAATAATTTTTTTCAATCCAGAGAACCATAAGCCTATTTTAATAATAAATCATACAATGTTTTAATCACCACGCCAAATTACAAAACATCTTACTTTGCGTATGAATACAATAAAGTAAATTCAGTAGTTTTTAAAACTGTAAGCTGGGGCTCCGGGAGCTCTTTAAAGTGGGAGAGGGGACTTAACTAATTGTTTGGTCTGAGGGTCCTTCCACGGTAACATTTTAAACCCTAGATAACTATTTAAGCTATTTGAAAGTGATTAGTTTTTCATGGATAGTACTTTTTATGCTTTTCTTTCTCGTAATGTATAGTAAGAACACTATAAAGAGGATGGATTATAAGATACAATTTTTTTCACGGTTAGCAATTATTTAAAGTTATATTCTATTTTTTATTTTATTGGTAAAGATATTCTCCAGTGTTCGTAGAACGTAGAACCTTATTTGTATTGTGTAAATGGGGAGGGGGGCGGGAAGTCCATTAAAAAAAAAAAGGAGCTTGGATGCGCTTTCCCAGAAATGTTACTAATCTGGTTCTCACCTGGAAATCTTTGAAAATTAGAGTCCATTAAAAACTATTTGAAGTGGCAATCCTTTAGTAAGATTTTAAAAACTGGATTCCTCTAGAGTCTAGACCCTATTTGTATACGATTTTTTGCCGAGTTTATTAAAAAAATTAAATTCACCTAAAGTTATTGGTGTGAGCTCCTATAATCAATTTGAAAATTAGATGCCTCTAGAAGCTATTTGAAGTGTGCCTGCCTTTGCTGGCAAATTTTGAAAGTTTGAATACCTTAAAAACTATCTAAAGTCGTTCTCACTTCGATTTTTAAAATTAAATTTCCCTAAAAGCTATTTCGAGTGGGCCTCTAGAAGGAAAATTTAGCTATTAATTGAATGGTTCAAATATTTGAAGTGATTTTTAGATATCCGGAGTTTGGTTTTAATCGTAGTTAGAGTTGAGTTTGATCTTCTTCCACACAGCGCCGTGTTTAGGAAATGTGACGGTCGGGGCAGAAAAAAATCTAAGGGACCCATTTCTCCGTCAGTTTTTCAATTTAGCATCAAACCATTCTAATATATTAATACGTATTTATGTTACTTAATACGTATTTATGTTACGTATTATTATGTTACTTAATAATTTCACATAATTTGTGAAATATTGATCAAACTATTAAATAACTGTATTTTATTAAGTGTAAACAATCAATCCAATTAAGAAAACAAAGGAAATATCTCATCCTTTTATTTGCAAAAGTGGCAAGTTCATTTAAACAAATGAATATAAAATTAATTACATACTACAGTTTACACAATATAAATAAAACAATATATTAATCAACACACTTAAAAAGAAATTTTTTCTCGTCTTCTTAAGTGCAAACATACGAATAAGTTCACCAAACGAAATGTTGTTCATCAGGTGATGTTCTGAAGAAATCACTGTCAGCGAGTTCAATCTTCCTTTTGTCATTGTATATCGAGGTCGGTGCTTTCAAAAGACAGTTTGGAAAATGACCTTTAACCTTCACAGTTTGAGATTGTGTAACATCTGTTGAAGTTACAAGAATAAAAACAGTACTATAATCTACTAAATATTTACTATTGGTAACTCACCTCAGCCAGCTGTAGTCGAAATGACCCACCCCACCTAACCTTCAATAACACGTGAGGACCGAAACAACACGACCTACCCCAATCTACTAGCCCAGTCGACTGACCGAGTCAAGCGAGCTCTGGGATAGTTCCAGCCTCATGCACCGCCACCGCTTCCACCTTATACCAGAATCGACTACAAGCTTCCAGAAGAATTGATTGACCTTCTCCAAGATTCTGGCACGGAATAGAAGGTTGAACAATCTTCCATCATGTGTATATCTAATAGTTTAGCCTTCCACCCCTCCCTTTTTCTATCTTGCTCGCTTCAGCTGTAGAGAGCATATATACCGCTGTATTTTCCTTGGAAAATTACTCTTGGTTGGATTTTCGTTGAGGACGCTTCTAGTCCAGTAAAATGTAAGCTATTAAATTAATTTTCGACCACTCATTCAAAATTATCTTTTCGGCATGATGATATTGAACTTAAATATTTTGGCTCAGAATTCTTGTTGGATACAAATATTCTAATTTAGTTAATTTTTTAATATTGATGAATATTCTAATTCAATTAATTTTTCAATATTGATAAATATTTGAATAGTGAAATTGTTGAACATAGTTAATAAATTTGGAAAATAATTGAATTGCTAACTAAATTAAAGTCTAGAGCTAGGAAAACTTATGATTCGTATTATTGTTCTAATCATCTTATAAAATATGAGTCTTTTGTGCTTTGGCATAGAATGAAAATCAATGTTAGAAAGATCCAGTTTGGGTTTCGTATTGGCGAATATTATTGTTAGTGATAAAATGTTTAATACATGAAAATTTTCGTAACTAAAATAATAAATGATTGTATCAGTAAAATAAACTATGATTAGTTTTAATAGTGATGCTATTATAAACTTAATAAATTGATCGAGTCTATTTAAGCAAGGCTGTAGTCGGGGGGAGGGGGGTCGTGGTTCAAACCTCCCCGATATTTTATAGACAAAATATATTTGGCTTTATTTATGGTTCAAACCATATCAAAATTAATGTACAAGTACAAATTAGAGGGCTGCGTTACCATAAAAAGCACCACAGAGATTTTCTAGAGGTGTTTATTATTTAAAAAATTTTCAAGCCTTCGGCAGTTATGGTGTTATGTTGCCATTAAAAAAAATTTCAGATAGCTTATAGAAGAGTTTAATATCTAGAATTGTTCATAGTTTTCAGTGGTTAGGGGGCTATGTTGCCATAAAAACTTTAGAGAACTTCTGGAGCTGTTTAATATCTGTGTAGCCCTTTTTCATCCTCCAGGACCAAGGCAGACATACAAAGTTATACATCATAAAAAAAGGGAAATAAATGCAGAGTAGGCTGATAGGACAATAAAAACAAATATATTATGATATAATATATTTTCTCATGTTTCCCTGCAACCCATTCAACATGATGGTGCTAAACATAAAAACCGGAAGACCAGAAAATAATTAGAAAATATTTCCAGGATAGAGTAAAACAGTTAGATAGGAGAAAGTGAAATCAACATATCAGAAATTAAATATTTAAATCTAAATTTTATTGATAAACAATATAAATGTAAATTTAATTTATAAACAAGGTCATTATGACTTATAAATAAATCTTATAAGTCATAATGACTAAAAAGGGATTCTGAATATTTAACATAAGTCGGAAGGACTCTGAATACTTACCAACCCTTTCCTTGTATAAGGACTCTGAATATTTAAAATGTAATACTAGCAAAAAAGGAATTTTGAATTACAAATACCGAAAATTAATTTAGAGCTTACATTTTTTTGTTGTGAACAAGTTTATGTGCCCCTTATACATACTGCCAAGAGTGATCTGTCCTCTGACCTCCCGGCAGTATTTATCCTAAATCAATTGCTCAGAGAGGGGGGAAGTAGGGGTTACAAACACAATATACATACAAAGAGAGAGAAGAAGAGGAAGGGATAATAGTATACGGGGACCATGTGACGAGAGAGCCCTGGATTTATCCAGAACAGTCCACTGGAATCTGCAACCATCTATAGCCGGAACATCGTACTCCACTCTTCCCGGCATCCTTAGCGAACACGCGGCGTTGATGAACCTCCTGGCCTCGCGCTTTCAGTCTTAACAACACTTTCGCGATAGCCGGTTACGTCGTATGGTAGATAGCCAACTTTGGACGTACACAGTGGAATGGGCCTTGGTGAGTTTAGGCCATTATACTATTTTAGTTGTGGTTGGATATGACTCGTAATGATTTAGTGTACAGTTTTTGAAATACAACGTTGTAGCTCATCATAAGACGCTACATCTGGAATCAGTCCAAGCCTTCGGCATTTAGGGGATTATGTTACCATTTAAAACACTTTAGAGAGCTTCTAGAGCGTGTTTAATATTTAGAATTTGTCCTAGCCTCCGGCAGTTAGGGGAATAATGTTGCTATAAAATCACTTCAGATAGCTTCTAGAAGTATTTAATATTTGTCTACCAAATAAATATCAAAGAAAATTTTCTAATTGGACTTCTTTGCTATTCTACCTACTTCACCTGATCAGCTACCGGTTTTATCTTTTATTGTTGATATATATTCCCTTTTTGGCAACTTAGGTGTTGTGTGAAGGGATCAGGCTTAGAGCAGTTATCAAATTATATAGATATAATATATATAATATATATAAATATATATAATATATATATGAGTACTGTTCAAACGGTGTCATTCTGCCATTTCCACATTTGTTTGCTATTATATTGTTGCACGTCCTTCCTTTGGTCCCTTAAGGATGAAGTATGGGTTCAGTTGATAATGTCAAATACAAGGGTATAGCAATTGCTGCATTTGGGAAGACATCAATTAAATCACTTTTAAATAACTTTTGCAAAATCTCCTGTGCATTGGAAAAATAAACACCATCTTCAATCTGAAGTCCTTCGAGAAAAGAAGAGAGCTGTAATACTTCACTCTTCAAAACTGGCTGCAGATCCTTAGATTATTGTTTGACCAACTCAACAGCACTCGATTTGAGCTCCTCGTCATTACTTTTTGTAGTTAATCTACAAAGAAACCCAAATGCTATGGCAACTTCTTTGTAGGAAGCAGCTCTCCTCTAAAGTTCCATATTGAGCTTATCAATAGAACACAGAAATAATGAAATTCTGAAACTGTCACGGGATGTTACAATGGTGGAAAGTTCCTCTTTTCCATCAGGATACTTTTTGGAACGTCGGGTATCTGTGTAGGTTGGTAACACATGCTTGCTTAATTCTTTTTCTCTAATTTCCATTTCGTCAAAATCACTTCTTTGATTGGAAACAAATATTTTTAAGGAATTCAGCAATTATTGAAGACCAGTTCTTTCATTGAGTCCAGGTTTTTGTAGATGCTTACTTACTCCATCAAATCTCTCCATAATGTCATTCCACAATATGGTCTGAAATGGAATCTTATGCTAAGCAAATACTTATTGCTTGTAATTAATGCTTGTATTATTTGTAAGTTACACAATTATTTGATGTGAAATTTAGAATTGTCACTAATTGAATTTAATACTTTTAGGGGGAAATCTGGCCTCTTGGAATGTGAGACCAGGGGTAATTGCCCCCTTTAACCTCCCCTAAACACGAGCCTTCTTTCACACACAACCAAATAATTACTTCCTACATTAAGTGTGCCATGGATCTTATTGCCAGCCCAGGCTAACGGCTAATTACACAATTTTAAAAATACTGTAAGTGGACATTGTAAAACACTTGAGAGGAAGACATTTTGATATAGCTATGTATTTGAAGAAAAACCTATAAAACAGCGTAAGAAAGTGTGTTTGACAGATTTAAGGAAACTATACTCATTTCCACCGTTTGCGTGTGTGTCTTAGGTGTGTAATTTGAATAAAAACTTATATTTTGCCCCTTCACGCCCCGATGAGAAATTTAAAATGACCCCTCGCCCTGATCTATTCGTTGAACCAAACCACTCAAGTAACAATAATTGAGCTGATATTATTTTTAAACAAAGACAAATATTTTATTTACCAATATACAGCTATACACAAATGATGGTTTCCATGGTGATGTAAACAAAGAATTATTGCACAGATGAACCAATGCCCACACAGAAGGAAAAGATGGAAAACTCGTTAGAAAATCGGGTTTTAGTTTCAGGCCACTATTTCTACCAGCATCCTGATTTCCTAATCTTTAAAAAGAGTGTTCGTTTGTCAAAATATGTTCAGTCATTTCCTCGTAATTTCTATTACTGGAAACGGGCTTATCAAATTATATATAAGATAGAGATAGTGATAAAATGTGATGGTGAAAATTATAGTGTAAGTGTTTGAGTGTGTGATTGTGTCAGTGTGTGGGTGAGTGTGAAAAAGTGAATGTGAGGTGTGAGAAAGTGAGTGTAAGAGACAAAGAATGAACAATTAAGAGTGATAGAATACATGTGAGCGAGTGATAGTAAGAGTATGTGTATGTGATAGAGAGAGAAATACTGGGAGATGAGAAAAAGTGTGTGTGTGTGTGTGTGTGTGTGAGAAGAGAAAAAGTGTGTGAGAGAAAGCGTGTGTGTGTGTGTGTGTATGAGTGAGAATAAGAGAATGTAAAATTTCGGGAGAGATATTGTGTGAATGAGAAATAAAATATGAGGGCGTGTGATGGAGAGTTTGAGAAAGAACGTTAGAGAGGGAAATATTAGTTTGGAAAGAAAAATTAGATTGAGGGCGAGTTTAAGAGAGAGATAGTGTTTGAGAGAAAGCGTTAAAGAGAGAAATTAGAAAGCGAGTTTGAGAGAGAGTGGGTTTGAGAGAAAGAGTGGGTTTGAGATAGAGAATAAGATTGAGAGAGTGAGAGTGAGAGAGAGATGAGAGAGTTTGAGATAGTGAAATTGAGATGAAAAAGAATTTGATATGGGAAAGATTTTGAGTCAGAGAGTTTGAGAGAGATTAAGAGAGGGAAGGAATTTGAGGGAGAGGGTGTTTGAGAGAGAGAGTTTGAGAAAGAGAGAGCGTTTATGAGAGTGCGTTCAAGAGATATAACGTTCAAGAGAGAGCGTTTGAGAGATTGGAGCGTTTTAGAAGGAGATAGGTTGAGAGAGAGCGTTTTAGACAGGGCTAAAGAGAGAGAGAGTATAATAAAGATAAAAATTGTATGATAAAGAGTGTATGTGAGGGTAGATAGTGTGTGTGAGAGAGAAATCAAGTGAGAGAAAGAGAATGAGAAAACATATTATAGAGAGTGTTTTATAGTGCGTGTGAGGGAGAGAGTGTGAGAGTGTGTGAGAGCGTGAGCGAGTCTTATAGAAGGAGAGAATGTGAAACTATAGATGTGGTATTCAAACATTACGGTATTTTGTAATATTATTCCCTCAAAATTAATTATCAACATGGAAACATAAGTTTACTTATTGTATTTGTAAGAACGTGAAAAAATAGATGGGGTGCACAAAACATTGCTTTTAAAAATTAATATAATATTCTCAAAATTAAATTAAGCGGTAAAATGAAAATATAGCTTAACTTATGTATTTTTATTGTGTTACTATTTGCTAAAATAAACATTAAAACCCATTATTTGAAAAAAATGAATAGCAAAATTCATACTTAGGTAATTAAAATGGCTACTTGTTAACATTACTCAAGATCATTTTATTGTTTTTGAGCTTATAAATTATAATACATACCAAAACATATTTAAACATAATTTTATCAGGCGCGTAACAAAACGTGGAACATATTTTCACGAACTTAACAACTTAACCTTTTAATTTTCGAATTATATTAAAAATTATTGATTTAAATGTGAATTAACGATAAAACATTCTAAAAAAAAATAAATGTTTTCCCAGTTTAGATTTATCAATTTATAATGTGTGTTTTAACAACATCAAAAGAGAAATATTAATTCAAAGAATAATTTGTGATGTGTTTGGACCAACAAATAAAGATTGAGTTATTATTATTTAGCCAAAGAAATATAATTTATTTAGAGATTTGCATCCATGCAGCAAATAACGGCTACCATGATGACTAAACAAAGACTTAAAAACAAAAAATTATCTGTAAATATCGGGTTTTCGTATAAACTACTATTTTCCCCGACATCCTGGATTCCTATCCGTTAAATTGAGTGGTCGTTTGTAAAAATCTGTTCTGTAATTTCCTCGCAGGTTCTATTATCGGAAACGAGCTTATCAAATTATAAACAAAAGATTCATATAAATACGACTAAGATGTCTCAAAAGAGAATCAACGAGCCCAGTGGGTATTTAGAAAGCTATGAGAGCAACGTCACTCGCCTAAACACAGGACTCCTACAACAAAATAAGTCAACAAACAATTGTCTGAGTTAGTTAACCAAAAGAAACCTAATTAGTAACCAAACAGTTTTTTGTCAATTTAACTTAGATTTATACTGTATTTGAATTTTTCTCCTTCCTATAAAAATAGTAATCAATTTAAAAAGTAAGCATAACGCTATAGCCTCAACCAGCAATGCAACCTCACCAGCTATATGCCACGACCCCTAATGGGGACGCGACTCTCAGGTTATAAACCACTGGTCTAGTTAGTGCCTTCACTTAGCTATCAGCACGAGAAATGGTTGTATTTGAATCTCTTATCACTGAAAAGCTGACCTGTTGGTCTTACCGAGTGGAGGGTGGAGTTTGTACCCTCCTGAAGCAGGTAACGAAATAGGGGAAGGGTCGTCATGAAGGGGGTAAGAACTGTCAGACGAGGCCACATATTTCATGTCCGAGTGCGGCAAGTTAAGATGCAACCTGCTTCACAAAACAGCTTCGAATTCACCAAGTAGGCAACGTCGTTAAAGTCTGGGGTAAAGTGCTATCACGTGAGTTATTTGTTGGTACAAGTGTGGATGAGGTCTTAAACTCTTTATATTGATGCGTTGAGTAAGAATTTTGAGGGTGATAAACTAAAAAACCAGGCAAGTGCTTGGTGTCCCAAATAGAAACAAAATAGCGTCCAGTAATTATGTAGGCCTAATACAAGTGGTGGATCTAGGAGCTACACCAATCTTGCCACCCCTCCTGTGTAAAATATATAGACTAAACACCAAACACAGAAGTCATGTATGAATGATGGTGAAAAGAGACTGGCAGTTTGTGGCCATGATAGTTAAGATAAGTAGCGTCACATAGCACACAAATACTTTTTAATTGAAGAAGAAACGCGTATCAGATTGGTAGGATGCATAAAAGGGCGGGAGCCGATGAAAGAACAAAGGTAACAACTTTAACTTTTTAACTTACAATTATTACCAGTTATCACATTATACAACTTATCGCTAGCAAAAACGAAGGAACCAAGCGTTTAGATCAATATTACAATCAACTATTTTTACTTTCTCTCTATCTTACAGGTAGAGAAAGTATGGTGATCGTCAAAAAAATCGAACTCGAGATTTTGATGAATTTTGACGTTTCATGACTTCCTGAATCAGAAAAAGTGGTTTTTGAATTTCCGTCTGTCTGTCTGTCTGTCTGTCTATCTGTCTCTCTGTACCTCCAACTAGAGCCTAAACTATTTTACCGATTGAGCTGAAACTTGATATCTAGGGTTTTCATAGGGTTGCCCCGAGGGGTTTTGGGAATTGGATATCTAACCCTAAAATTAAGGGTAGTTTACTGAAGGGAAAAAAGAGAAGAAGTCGATTTTCTCAAAATCGGCTCTAACGATTTTGATTAAATTTCATTTATGAACATTAATAAATATTCAAAATAAAATGGCTACTCTCAATATTTCGGCAAAATGGCTTTAAGGGCTCCGGTCTGATGCGTAAATTAACATTTTTTATAATAGCTCCGAAACTATTAGAGATATGAAATTACTTAGCATTACAAATATGTATATATATTTATAATACAAATATTTTATTCGAAACATATTTTTATAAAATCAATAATTTTCAATCTATACGCAACTATATATATATATTTTTAACTTTTTGGACATTAAAGCTTAAGTATTGCGATCGTAAAAAAAACTAACCTGAAATGTTGATGGATTTCGACGTCTCATGACCCCCCGAACCCTAAAAAATAGTCTTTGCAATGCCGTCTGTCAGTGTGTCTATTAAAACTTAAAATTAAGGGTAGTTTACTGGAGGGCAAAAAGAGAAAAAGTCGATTTTCTCAAAATCGGCTCCAACGATTTTGATTAAATTCCATTTATAAACATTAATAAATATTACAAACAAAATGGCTACCCTCAATATTTCGGCAAAATGGCTTTAAGGGCTCCGGTCTAATGCGTCAATTAACATTTTTTATAATAGCTCCGAAACTATTTGAGATATGAAATTACTTAGCACTACAAATATGTATATATATATTTATAATACAGATATTTTATCCGAAACATATTTTTATAAAATCAATAACTTTCAATCTATACGCAATTATATGAATTTTTTTAACTTTTTGGACATTAAAGTTTAAGTATTGCGACCGTAAAAAAAAACTAACTTGAAATGTTGATGGATGTCAACGTCTCATGACCTCCCGAACCCTAAAAAATAGTCTTTGCAATGCCGTCTGTCTGTGTGTCTATAAAAACTTAAAATTAAGGGTAGTTTACTGAAGGGCGAAAAGAGAAAAATTTGGTTTTCTCAAAATCTGCTCAAACGATTTTGATTAAAATTCGTATCTAGGCGTTGATTAAGATTATAAATAAACTGGCTATTTTCATTTTCCTATGAAAATGATTTTTAGGGTACATTACAGAAGCGTTAATTACCGTATCTCCACAACTATTTGAGAAACTAAACAACTTATCATTGCAAAATTGTAGGACTATTAGAAATAAAAAACTTTTATTTGACATATATTTTTATAAAAGCAACAGTTTCTGAGATATTTGCAATTATATTAATACAATTTTGTGAGCTTTAGTTGTAAAGATATACTACTTAAGTCTTAACGCAATAATTCTCCAATGCCATAGAGTAATTAAATATAAGTATCTAAAAAAGTATGTTATTTTTCCTTAAAGCTCTTAGGATAAATGTTTGCACAGCAATGATCTATCTCCATTTTAGACTCAATAGTCAATATTTATATTTTTTATTGGTCAAAATGTATAAATGAATAATTAAATATCAATGCGATGATTTGAAGATCTGCAACACCTTTAAAATGTAAAGATTTTAACCAGAAATCGAAATTTTAATACGAAGTGTTGACCCTTGTGGAAGACATTAAACTGTTTGAAATGTTCCTAGGTGGACAAAGATGCGCCTCTTTTCTCATTGATTATATATCATTGTATATTATTTTATGCATGTTCTTATCAGGAGTGGTGATGATACAATGTACATTATTCCGTTCAGAAATCTTACGAGTTTATAGAAAGAGAGAGAAAGTCTGTGTGGTGCGCCGTACCATTTATTTTAGTTTCATCTAGTAACAAACATTTTTGGTGAGATATAAAACTGATGGCAAACTTTCTAAAACTTCTAAAGTAAATTTAATTTAATGAAAACTGATAACCTGGCCAAGGTAATCGAAACTGGGACCCTTTGGCGCCACCCTAACACTATGCCATCTTGGTTCTTCTTGTATCCATCTTTCATTGTTTTTTTTAGCACCACGTCTTACTACCAGTTAAGGTTATAAGCATATGTAATAAATTACACCAATGAGCTAGGGATGAGGAAGGTTGAATTTAGAGGAGGTGTACCCACATTTTCGTTGTAAACCATTTTAGAAAAACCAACCTTAGTACACCCGACCCTGTCATCGGCAGTCTAGTCTAACACGAGAGTGACGCCTTAGACCATGCGGCCATCGAAGCAGGTCTCTCACTAGATATAGGTGTATTGAGTCCAAGTGTGGTAACCAATGAATTAGATTCGGCTCACGTATCAGTTGTGATAAACATGAATTAATAATTATTATAAATAAAACGTTACCATAATGGACATAATGCAGGATCGACTCCCTCACAACTGTTTGCAAGTGTTAGTGAACACAAGTCCTCAATAAAACTAGTCAGCCTCATTAGGCAACGACCAAGTAATAAATATTTATCACCAATAAATAATTCCAATAACATTTCATTGTTAATAATATCAAGATGGTTATCTAACATAAAATAATCTCCGAAACTGTAAATGTCCTTGCAAAGGGGAAATATCCAGCATGTACCTAAATTTATGCACACGAACCCTCATATTTTGTCTAACTAGAATATAGCAATGGGGCAGAAAATCCAAAATCAATGTTTCTCGAGAAGTGAGAAATAGAATTAATACTTAACACAAATGGATTCCAAAACATCCTTACACACAAATGGGACTGAGCCCATAATACATAAGTGCGACTACTAAGTTAGTAAAAAAATAATGTAAAATTGAAGAAATGATCCAAAACATGATTTTTTTTTAAAAAAAGTACCGGGGTAATAGAAGTATTTGGTCGAAAAAATAATTTAAAAATACATTTTGAAACATTAAAACCTGTAGGTCAAGAGCGCTATTCCCTAGTGAAACCGTTAAGTCTCCCAATGATGAGAAGGACAGGAACCAGTTAAAATAGGAGAAAGTGTCACGATGAGAAGAGTGGCCTAGCGTGACGTCACGGCTGCAAAGTCACTGAGCTTCACCGAAGGAACAATCTCAAAGGTTTGGGCTGGGCGGAAACATCGGTCGAGATCTTTCTAGAAGGTTCGCGCTGGGCGAAAACATGGGTCGAGATTATTCTAGAAGGTTTGGGCTGGGAAGAAAAATGGGTCTAGATCTTTCGAGAAGGTTTAGGCTGGGCAGAAACATTGGTTGAGATCTTTCGAGAAGGCTTGTTGCGCTAGTTTAGAACGTACGAGATAGGAGATCACTGAGTCGTACCTCTGCGTACGGTTAGTCGAGACTCGTCATAAAACCGCAAATTGAGCAATAGGCAGCCACGACAGTGTACTGTTTACAATTCCACGGGAAAGATAATAATACAGCAGACGTGGGAGTAGGGATGTTCAGCTTCGTGTGGATAGTCATACATTTAAGGGTCAGACATCCCTTTCACCAATTATGTAACACGATACACCCTTTTCATGAATTTTATTTGTCTATTTATAAACTCGCTAGTATTTGAAATGATTTGTGTTCAGTCATTTCTAATTAATATCATATTTTTACACATGAATAAAGTAACTTAGAGATTTTATTCGATGACATATTAAAACAAATATATATATGTATATATATAAAATGCATGTATGATCAAAATAATTTGACTGTGTTGTTTATATGGATTCTAACGAGATAAAATACATACATTTATATTATTTTAAGTAGGAATGTACTGTTTGAATGCCTAACTAGCTGATGATATTGATCTTGGAAAAAGCAATAGCATTGCCCTAGAGAAAATACAAAAAAAACAAACAAAGTGGTAACATCTTTTTTCATAACTACTCAAGTCAAAGTCAGGCGTTCAATAGTTTTCAAGTCAAGTTAAATTTTAATAAAAATATTCTATCTATGCTACTGAAGATAAAATTTTAATCACGATTGAATTTGCTTTCGGGTTGATGATGAATTAGTTACCTCCTATAAGCATTGTGCATATGCTAAATATCTTCTCATAATTAGTGTTAGCAGAAACGTTGCCGAATCCAACACTGGTGAGACTGGAGCATGTGAAGTAGAGGGCTGTCAGGTAGGACTCTGAGTGAGAAACGTTCTCAACCGGGACCTTTAGTCTGTCAGCCATTGTGTGAATCCACCCTGAAAACACACAAAGAAAAACATCAGCGTTCTATTTACAGCCCAAATTCAACCTGAACTTTGAAAACCAATATTATGTTAACACACACATACCTAATAACGCCGTTCCTTTACGAGGTTAGCAGGAAACTTTGCATATAACTAAAATAAACAACAACTCCGTATTTAATCCATCCTCATTAGCTTTCTCTACACTTCCCTATCCTTGCATATTCCCTTCGCTTCAATAAAATCCATACACCAGGTCACGCATGCTCTTTTATTCTTAAAACTCTTAAGGTTTCTCTTTTTCTTACATTAGTCTACAACATTTAGCCACGTCTTATATATATACTAGTGGACCCTACTCCTTCCTTTTGATCAACACACTCTACCTTCATATATTAGCCTATTCATTCGACACACACTCATTCTCTCAATATTCCCAAAACAACGTAAGACACTTCTTTCACGTTGACCTATTGTATTCCCTTTAAAACCACACTCTTTCAGCACCCATTCATAACTGACGATCTGTCCATACTAGTTTTTACATATACATTTCTTAGATATCTCATTGCAACCGCATTCACCTTGCTCTTATAATTCTCTTGACAAGTTATTCTGTTAGTAACTGTCTTAATTCGACCTAAAACACACCGGATAACCCTAGGCTTTCAACAATTGTTTAGATCAACTAAGACAGGATTCTTCAAATATTTTAAGGTCCAAGGGCCAAGGTTTCTGTCTCTTGTTGGCTCACAACACTGGACCCACAATGTTAGGATTGAACACTTAATATATTATTATTCTTTTAGCGTCCCGAGTGTCTCAGTTGTGATGAACGAACATGAACATTCCAGACTATGTTAGAACACTCCCGAAATAGTACTCTCGCCCTTGTCTACTAGACTTGTCATTTTCTGGTTCAAGGTAAATTTGTATAAAAACGTAATTTTCTCTTCACGTATAAAGCAAAATTCTTTTATAAAATAGCTTTAATTATTTATTAAAATTATTTAATTATTTAAAATATAAATCTGTATTTGTCACTTTTATTCTTTAAATAATTTTACATGTTTTCATGGGCCGGTGGGCTGCAACAAATGCTACGATGGGCCGCAAGTGGCCCACGGGCCTTGGGTTGAAGAACCCTGAAGACAAAGACAACTTAGCCCATGCATCATCCACAGTATTACTATTCTTATGATACTAATTTTTGGGACTACAGATGTATTCAACATTCCTGTAAAGTTAAAATTGATTAACTATCAAATCCGTTCATCCAAATATACATCAAAGGAAATAGGATGCACTTGATTCAGACGTCTGCCGGAAATAAAGAACAAAGTCTGCTTGAGTAGTGCAACAACTCACACGCTGTAGGCCTATGTTGATCCATGATTCATTGCAACGCAAAATTAAACAGCTGATTATCAACATAGTTTATTTTATAGTAGATAAAAATATATTTTAGTTCATTCTCTTGATGGATGTTTTCAAATTATAACGTTGCATCGTGGAACAACATCAATACATATATACACAGACTTTACATTAATGGGTTATTTCAAATCTCATCACAAAGGCCAACGAAGCTGTCTGCTTGCACCTAACTCTACAGCGCATGCGCTGTCAGATTCTCATGCGCATTGCTTTGAGATGGTTGAGTTTGAGATTTGATTGGTTCTCCCGTGTCGAAGATCTCAGACAGAGCGTACGAAATAGAGATTAGTTTAACTTTAGCTTAACATCTCGTGCCGATGAGGGGGAAATCCTGTGATTGGCTTAGAGCTCGTCACGTGACTACGTTTCTGTTCTGCACTTGTGTTTCAGCAGACATCTGAATCCACTGTAAAACAATGAAGATTAAACATCAGCTGAGCATTAAGATTGAGCTGATATCTGAAGACAAAAATCAGTCGACATGGGAATACAAAAATAAGGAACATTTAACTTCTGTTAATGTTTGTCGATTCACGTTTACTCATTTACTTTTATGTTTACCAATGCCCATGAAAATGTGAAATAATAGCAAACATTTGTTTTTTTGCAGCATCAAATGAAGGATCATATGGTAGCATGAATAAAAATGAAGTGATTTTGATGGAGTACTTTCTACGAACACAGATTGAAGGTTTTCACACCAGCATGCCTGTGTGGATCCACATTAAGAATGATGTAATATACCATTAGCCTGTGTGGATCCACATTAAGAATGATGTCATATTAGTACTAGCCTGTGTGGATCCACATTAAGAATGATGTCATATTAGCACTAGCCTGTGTGGATCCACATTGAGAATGATGTCATAGTAACACAAGCCTGTGTGGATCCACATTAAGAATGATGTCATAGTAACACTAGCCTGTGTGGATCCACATTAAGAATGATGTCATATATCATTAGCCTGTGTGGATCCATATTAGGAATGATGTCATAGTAGCACAAGCCTGTGTAGATCCACATTAAGAATGATGTCAAATTAGCACTAGCCTGTGTGGATCCACATTAAGAATGATGTCATATATCATTAGCCTGTGTGAATCCATATTAAGAATGATGTCATATATCATTAGCCTGTGTGGATCCACATTAAGAATGATGTCATAGTAGCACAAGCCTGTGTGGATCCACATTAAGAATGATGTCATAGTAGCACAAGCCTGTGTGGATCCACATTAAGAATGATGTCATATATCATTAGCCTGTGTGGATCCACATTAAGAATGATGTCATAGTAGCACAAGCCTGTGTGGATCCACATTAAGAATGATGTCATATTAGCACTAGCCTGTGTGGATCCACATTAAGAATGATGTCATATATCATTAGCCTGTGTAGATCCACATTAAGAATGATGTCATAGTAGCACAAGCCTGTGTGGATCCACATTAAGAATGATGTCATATTAGCACTAGCCTGTGTGGATCCACATTAAGAATGATGTCATAGTAGCACTAGCCTGTGTGGATCCACATTAAGAATGATATCATATTAGCACTAGCCTGTGTGGATCCACATTAAGAATGATGTCATATATCATTAGCCTGTGTGGATCCACATTAAGAATGATGTCATAGTAGCACTAGCCTGTTTGGATCCACATTAAGAATGATGTCATATAGCACTAGCCTGTGTGGATCCACATTAAGAATGATGTCATAGTAACACTAGCCTGTGTGGATCCACATTAAAAATGATGTCATAGTAGCACTAGCCTGTGTGGATCCACATTAAGAATGATGTCATATAGCATTAGCCTGTGTGGATACACATTAAGAATGATGTCATAGTAGCACTAGCCTTCGTGGATCCACATTAAGAATGATGTCATATAGCACTAGCCTGTGTGGATCCACATTAAGAATGATGTCATAGTAACACTAGCCTGTGTGGATCCATATTAAGAATGATGTCATAGTAGCACAAGCCTGTGTGGATTCACATTAAGAATGATGTCATATAGCATAAGCCTGTGTGGATCCACATTAAGAATGATGTCATAGTAACACTAGCCTGTGTGGATCCACATTAAGAATTATGTCATAGAGCATTAGCCTGTGTGGATCCACATTAATAATGATGTCATATAGCACTAGCCTGTGTGGATCCACATTAAGAATGATGTCATATAGCACTAGCCTGTGTGGATCCACATTAAGAATGATGTCATATTAGCACTAGCCTGTGTGGATCCACATTAAGAATGATGTCATATAGCACTAGCCTGTGTGGATCCACATTAAGAATGATGTCATATTAGCACTAGCCTGTGTGATCCACATTAAGAATGATGTCATATACACTAGCCTGTGTGGATCCACATTAAGAATGATGTCATAGTAGCACTAGCCTGTGTGGATCCACATTAAGAATGATGTCATATAGCACTAGCCTGTGTGGATCCACATTAAGAATGATGTCATAGTAGCACTAGCCTGTGTGGATCCACATTAAGAATGATGTCATATAGCACTAGCCTGTGTGGATCCACATTAAGAATGATGTCATATTAGCACTAGCCTGTGTGGATCCACATTAAGAATGATGTCATATAGCACTAGCCTGTGTGGATCCACATTAAGAATGATGTCATATTAGCACTAGCCTGTGTGGATCCACATTAAGAATGATGTCATATACACTAGCCTGTGTGGATCCACATTAAGAATGATGTCATAGTAGCACTAGCCTGTGTGGATCCACATTAAGAATGATGTCATATAGCACTAGCCTGTGTGGATCCACATTAAGAATGATGTCATATACACTAGCCTGTGTGGATCCACATTAAGAATGATGTCATATAGCACTAGCCTGTGTGGATCCACATTAAGAATGATGTACATTAGCACTAGCCTGTGTGGATCCACATTAAGAATGATGTCATAGTACACTAGCCTGTGTGGATCCACATTAAGAATGATGTCATATAGCACTAGCCTGTGTGGATCCACATTAAGAATGATGTCATATAGCACTAGCCTGTGTGGATCCACATTAAGAATGATGTCATAGTAGCACTAGCCTGTGTGGACCCACATTAAGAATGATGTCATATAGCACATAGCCTGTGTGGATCCACATTAAGAATGATGTCATATAGCACTAGCCTGTGTGGATCCACATTAAGAATGATGTCATATAGCACTAGCCTGTGTGGATCCACATAAGAATGATGTCATATAGCACTAGCCTGTGTGGATCCACATTAAGAATGATGTCATAGTAGCACTAGCCTGTGTGGATCCACATTAAGAATGATGTCATAGTAGCATTAGCCTGTGTGGATCCACATTAATAATGATGTCATATAGCACTAGCTGTGTGGATCCACATTAAGAATGATGTCATAGTACATAGCCTGTGTGGATCCACATTAAGAATGATGTCATAGTAGCACTAGCCTGTGTGGATCCACATTAAGAATGATGTCATAGTAGCACTAGCCTGTTGGGATCCACATTAAGAATGATGTCATATAGCACTAGCCTGTGTGGATCCACATTAAGAATGATGTCATAGTAGCACTAGCCTGTGTGGATCCACATTAAAATGATGTCATATAGCACTAGCCTGTGTGGATCCACATTAAGAATGATGTCATAGTACACTAGCCTGTGTGGATCCACATTAAGAATGATGTCATAGTAGCACTAGCCTGTGTGGATCCACATTAAGAATGATGTCATATTAGCACTAGCCTGTGTGGATCCACATTAAGAATGATGTCATAGTAGCACTAGCCTGTGTGGATCCACATTAAGAATGATGTCATAGTAGCACTAGCCTGTGTGGATCCACATTAAGAATGATGTCATATAGCACTAGCCTGTGTGGATCCACATTAAGAATGATGTCATAGTAGCACTAGCCTGTGTGGATCCACATTAAGAATGATGTCATATTAGCACTAGCCTGTGTGGATCCACATTAAGAATGATGTCATAGTAGCACTAGCCTGTGTGGATCCACATTAAGAATGATGTCATATAGCACTAGCCTGTGTGGATCCACATTAAGAATGATGTCATATAGCACTAGCCTGTGTGGATCCACATAATGATGTCAAGAATGCATAGCCTTGTGGATCCACATTAGAATGATGTCATAAGCACTAGCCTGTGTGGATCCACATTAAGAATGATGTCATATACACTAGCCTGTGTGGATCCACATTAAGAATGATGTCATAGTAGCACTAGCCTGTGTGGATCCACATTAAGAATGATGTCATATAAGCACTAGCCTGTGTGGATCCACATTAAGAATGATGTCATATAGCACTAGCCTGTGTGGATCCACATTAAGAATGATGTCATATAGCACTAGCCTGTGTGGATCCACATTAAGATGATGTCATATAGCACTAGCCTGTGTGTTAGATTCATTAAGATAGTGTTGTCATTGAATAGTCATATAGCACTAGCCTGTGTGGATCCACATTAAGAATGATGTCATGTAGCACTAGCCTGTGTGGATCCACATTAAGAATGATGTCATATAGCACTAGCCTGTGTGGATCCACATTAAGAATGATGTCATAGTAGCACTAGCCTGTGTGGATCCACATTAAGAATGATGTCATATAGCACTAGCCTGTGTGGATCCACATTAAGAATGATGTCATAGTACACTAGCCTGTGTGGATCCACATTAAGAATGATGTCATAGTAGCACTAGCCTGTGTGGATACACATTAAGAATGATGTCATATAGCACTAGCCTGTTTGGATCCACATTAAGAATGATGTCATATAGCACTAGCCTGTGTGGATCCACATTAATAATGATGTCATAGTAGCACTAGCCTGTGTGGATCCACATTAAGAATGATGTCATATAGCACTAGCCTGTTTGAATCCACATTAAGAATGATGTCATAGTAACACTAGCGTGTGTGGATCCACATTAAGAATGATGTCATAGTAGCTCTAGCCTGTGTGGATCCACATTAAGAATGATGTCATAGTAGCACTAGCCTGTGTGGATACACATTAAGAATGATGTCATATAGCACTAGCCTGTTTGAATCCACATTAAGAATGATGTCATAGTAACACTAGCCTGTGTGGATCCACATTAAGAATGATGTCATAGTAGCACTAGCCTGTGTGGATACACATTAAGAATGATGTCATATAGCACTAGCCTGTTTGGATCCACATTAAGAATGATGTCATATAGCACTAGCCTGTGTGGATCCACATTAATAATGATGTCATAGTAGCACTAGCCTGTGTGGATCCACATTAAGAATGATGTCATAGTAGCACTAGCCTGTGTGGATACACATTAAGAATGATGTCATATAGCATTAGATATGGTATCCGAGGCCACATACAAGTGTAGATTTACAAGCCATCAACATTCATTAAAATATATAAAAGTTAAATTATTAAATCTAGTTTATTTCGGGGAAAACTAATTTTGAGATTGGGTCTTTTCGAAGAATTAGAAGATACATAAGGTTGTTTTTATAAAACAATTGCAAGGAGCAAGAATTATTATTGACAGATAATTATCACTCTCTTCTTGAGTGACTCAGATGGTTACATTTTGTGTTAAACTGCATCAGAGTCTAGAATACAATCCACATACAATAGTTCTATTTTACAATATTACCTCAATTAGTAGAATATTTTTATAATTACATTTAATTAGCTATAAGTTTGTGCTATAAGTGTTTACTAAATTAAGTCTCATAAATGTACTCGTATTATGATTATATATATAAGACAAGTCTTAAGGTCATTCAACTATCAATATTTTATTGCTTAATTTAAATAAGTGTATAATTATAATCTATAAATAGTGATTCAGTGTTATCAAATTATTACAGTTCACGATTTATATTAATTTCCAGGTAAAAAAAGTTTGCTATACTCGATCGCACCTATAGTTAAACATATTCAATCATGCTTATAGTTAAACATATTTAATCATGCTTATAGTTAAACATATTTAATCGCACTTATATTTAAAATATTCAATCGTGGTTATACTTTAACATATTCAATCGTGCTCATAGTTAAACAGACTCTATTTTACTTATAGTTATACTCAATTGCACTTATAACCAAACATGCTCATTCGTGATTATAGTTAAGCATAGTCAACCGTGATTATGGTTAAAATTATACAATAGCACTTATATTTAAACATACTCAATCGCACTTAGAGATAAACATAATCAACCTTGCTTGGTGTTAAAAATATTCAACCATGCCTTGAATTGAAAATACTCAACCAAGTTTAAGGAATCGACTTAGAGCCGTTCAAATCCTGGGCTCTATAGCTGAGGATTGAATGCAAATGGCTGGGAGGAAAGAGGATCAGGAGGGGGGATTTCCTTTTGTGTGTTACAGTCAAAGCTAAAAACATCAGCTTTTTTAAATATATGTTTTTTTTGTTAATAGGAAAGAGCGTACCATTGTGTTCTATGGGCACACCAACATTATGAATACTGATAGATTTCTTATAATATAGTTTATTTGGTCATTTTTTAGAGTAAAAAAACAAGTTTTATATTATAAATCTGTCTTTCTAATGTATTCCAGTAATAAATATATTTCAAGTATTCTCTTATTAAAAATTAAGATCTAAATAATACATGATATTACTTAAAAGTAATTTTGAAGTGGTTTTTTTTTCACTATGTTTTATACTAAGCCTATTATTAGCATATTACTCAGAAGATATGAAAATTTAATTAGTTTATATTTTAGTTTATTTAGTAATAACTGAATATTCATAAACGCATTATATTATTTTATTTTTTAATCTTTAATGTTTGCCCATTTTAGAGTGTTTCTTTAATTTGGAGTGTATTTCCACGCACCATTCGTAGCATTAATATATATATGATATTCTTACTGAAACAAATTTTTAGAGACACATTAGGATTAGCCTCCATCGCTAATTTATGAAAGTCTTCTATCTTATCGTCACATGCTTTCATTAATTTTTAAAAGCTTTATATTTTCGTATCTTTAAGCGAAGTTTTGAAAAATGCTATACTTTCATTTACAATTATTTTAAAGTAGATAGTACTTCTGCATTCATATATTATTAAAATTACTTAAAACAATATTGGTTTATAAATTTCATCAAACACATCCTAAAATGCATTAGTATTTCTAATTTTTAGATGAAGCTACATCATTTTTATGACTATCCATACACAGTACATTATAATATCAAAACAAAACTCTGGAGAGTTCTATAAAAATGTAATGGAAGCCTGGCACTATGGAGTAAACTTATATCTAAATGAATGTTATGATTTTATTTTTTGATCGAATGGATTTATTTTTCGAGAAAGATATATATTTCCCAACGGGTATTTTAGTCTAGCGTGCGGTGTTAGCGTTGGGAGAGTGGGATGAGTAATATCTGTAGATTTTAATTGTTAGAAGGGTTTAAGCACGTACGCTGGGATTTTTAAAATATACTTTCTCTAACGTTGACCAGGATTAGTAAGTAACTATTTCCTTTTTCTTTTTTCTTAGCACCACGTATTACTAATTGTTCAAGATATACACCTAAGTAATAATTGTACTATTGTGTTAAGAGTTCGGACGGTTGAATTTAGAGGAACTGTATTAGCATTTGCGTGGAGGGAGAGTGTGAGAACATTTATAAAAATTACCTTCAGTATACCTGAGCGGTATTGAAACTGGATTTATCCATCTTCGGCAGTCTAGTATATTGCAAGAGTTGCACCTTATACCATACAGCTACCAAACTGGGTTTTCCTTTATTAACGTGCTAGCAGACACGATTTTCGGTGTTCGAATGGTCTAAGTCGTCACTCTTCTAATATACTAGACAGCGGATGACGGGCATAACGGGGTTTGAATCTCGGTCGGATGTACTGAGGTTGGTTTTACCTAGTCAGTTCTCTACCCTACATCCACACGAATACGCATACATTTCCTCTAAATTCAACCTTAACTCATTCCTAACACATTAGTGCCATTAATATATTTGCGTATAACCCGGACGGTTTGTAAGATGCAGTGATAATACAAGTGCAAGCCGACAGCTCATAGATAACATGCAGAACAACTCATGACTTGCAAAAAAATGATAATATTATTTTTGTGTAAAAGAGACCAGGATGAAACAAATCTAGTAACTAAATAATAACAAAGGTAGATAATTAGAATAGAGATAATTCAATAGTGATAATAAGTTGGCGAATTCCACAGTAAGTAAACTAAAAGTACGTGAGGGTGTTCCTTAAATAACGTGTTAAGTTTGATTTACCTTTAAGGTGGTAACATCTTTTAAAATTAAATTACATTTTATTTAAGATACAAATGAAAATGATTTAAAATAGTTAAATATTGCACTCATGTAGTACCAAAAGATATATCTTCAGGTTTTACAGTAGAATATTTAAATACATTCAGATTACACATTATCATCATTATAGTTAACTGTTTCCAGCATGTGGCTGGGTCAGTTTAGTAAAATGCCTCTATCGTTTTATATCATTCCTCCTTTAATTTATTCCATTCTTCTTCTCTCAATCGCAAAATTTTTGTTATCTGTTCTTCCTATCTTTCTTGGTCTCCCTTGCATTTTTTCCCCTTCATACTTCAATCTCAATTATTTTCTTTGGCATCCTTTCCTTTTCCATCCAAATTATATGCCCATTCTATCTCAATCTTGCTTCCTCTACTATCTCATATACTCCAACATCCTCATTACATGCCCATACCATCTCAGTCCTGCTTCCTCTACGATCTCATGTACTCCTATTCTTTTGCCCGGATAACTTCATTCCTAAACTTATTTCTCCTTGTGACAGCTAACATGCTCCTCACAAACCTCATTCTAATGGCCTTCACTTTTCTGGTCTCTCTTGAAATCACTGTCAATGTTTCTGCTTCATGTGTGACAATGGGTACAAAGTACGCCCTGTACAACACTTCCTTACACTTCAAGGGCACTTCTCTTCTCCATATCAGGTCCGCTAACTATGACACGTGCGGATTGCCAATACCTAGAGGATTGCTCCCATTAACACAAAATCTCTAAAAATAAATTAATACTTTGAAACGTCTGAACTGCGACAACTGACGCCACACTAGCGGCTGGCAAGAGAAATCTTCAGACCAGCTAAACACTTTGCTAGACAGGGCTTGTATGACGAGTAAAGCAAGATCAAACAAGATGGACTCAACGTTTGCAACAATCTGATAATGATTTTGTTGAAATAAGCCTACCATTTTACAAAATAGCTCTACTTAAAAAAGTAAAACTATGTTTGCTTTAGAAGATTCATGCAATCTTTCGATAACATTATTTGTTTATGAGAAATGGCTATAACATAACTTAATGTTCTCAAATTCAACAAAATGCTAACTAGGGTGAGTTGGCAACGTGACTTGCTCATAATCTAGAGATTTAGTTCTCGGGTTACAACTCCTTTAATATATTTTAATTGTTTTTAAGAACTGAAAAATAGTATTTCATTTTAAATCGTATCAATAAGCATATAATTTGTTTTAAATATGTTAATAAAAATATACAGAGTATTTGGTAAATTAGCCCAATAGTCTTTTCTAATAATAACTAATCAAGTCAAATTGAAAACATTTGGCTACATTTTATTTTAAATGTTTTGTGTAGGTGATTATTGGGTTTTATGACAGTAAAATATGCATATTTAAAAATAAGACTAAGGAAGCTAGTTATTATTTGCATAGTGAAAACACCTTTATTTCATATTTATGTTTTAAAAATTGTAACATTGGCAATGTTAGCTAATGCTACATTATTACTGCCCACTCCGAATAATGCCAATACTCATAGACATCCTGCAAAATCAAAGATTTACAAAACTTACTATGTCTAATATATCTGCTTTAATCACTCATTGTATCTTCTGGCTTAGCACGAGTTCCAAGACCAACCTGTTCGCACCGAAGTTTATGATGAATAAAATAAAGTCAAGCAATGAACGATTGTTCTACGAGATATTTCAATGGGGGGATCCAGAAATGCGCTGATTGGCCCAGCCGGCAGACAGACAGGCCACTCACAATCTTAAACGGTCAACTCACCAGGTGTCCAGCCTACGTGACTTGATGTCGTTCCAAGTTTTAACTGCTGACTCTCCAGATGTCCAGTCTACGTGACTAGATTGGCATACCAAGATTCAACGGCCAACTCACCAGGTGTCTGGCCTACGTGACCTGAGCAAAGGCCAAGCTTTAACTGCAACTAACCAGGTGTCTGGCCTACGTTACTTGATGTCATGCTAAGTTTGACAGCTGCTAATAAGAGAGTCATGATGTTAGCACGTGCTTGCAACGTGGCGTTATATTTTTAATATGAAGATCTCCCACTCCTTTATTCATCAACTAGACCTATATAATGATAGCGCTCAGCTAACTTGGTTGACTATTATATCAGACACTTCCATGAGAAGTTCTGGTCTGGACTTGGACAGAATCACTCCAGGATGGCAATATATAAACTCTATATATTTTATTACATATTTAAAATTTAAATGATCTTTAAAGGGTTTGAGTATTTGAACACTTAGATTATTATGTGATTAAAATCGTTCAGTGTAGGCGACTGTAATTTCTCACTAGAAGATTTAATTTTGAAAGTAATTTTTTATGGAACACTTAATGTTTCCTTTTGCCGCTTGGGCGCTAGTCTCTTTGTAATTTCTAGAAATGTAAATAAGTAGTCACCTTTTTTATTCTTTTTCTAGCTTGGAATACTTAGTTTAAATATACATTTTTTTTCACTTGTGGTTACCAATAATTGTTTGAACTTTAAAATTTGATAATTTTTCTTTTATAGGTAATGTTTTGTAGACATTTTCTCTGAAGAAATTAAAAAAGTAATTTATTTTTGTTGGTTTGTAAGTTGTAACTTTAACATTTTACCGATTCGTTTAGTGAGAAATTACCAGTATTCTATTGTAATATTGCTTTGTTTTCTATTATAATGTTAAATATTAACAAGTCAAAATCTTCTCAATTACTTCAAAGGGTGTGGAAATAATAGTCCCACAGAAGTTTGGTTTATATCGGGAATTCAAACCTTTGTGTATTTTATAAATATCAGAATTGATATTAAAATTTAAATTTAAACTTAAAATTTAGATTTGTTTAGTCTGAATTCATAATGGTGATTCAGGCAAGTTGTTTACTGTTTAAAAGTGGTTCTTTAAGCTCTTTATTATTAGAGTAAGGATTCAAAGGTTTAATGGTTTAAACTCTTTGTTTAGTCAGAATTCACAATGGTGATTTAGGCGCTTTGGTAACCATTTAGAAGAGGCTCTTTAATCTCTTTATTATTATATTTACGGTTTTTGATTGTTATTGGGTCTCTTCTAGACTAAGTCATATAAACGAATAATTTACTTTGAGATTGTGAAATACATCCTCAAATGTACTGCGCAAGTGCAGTCTTCGCCGTATTTATATGTTTTTCAACACTCTTCAGCTTGACTTGTGAGGCGACGTATTTTTTATTTACCTCTTTTTTTATCTTGAATAAATACCGGTAATTCAAATTTTTCTTTAACTTGCAATTGTTCCTATTTCTTGTTATATTCAATTCCTTAGATTCTGTCCACCCTCTCTTAGACTATTGTGGCCTCTAGTTATTAGAAGTGGAGGTGGAGAATGGTACAAAATAGTGGCAAAATTGAAATAGAGTCGTACCAAATTCAAATATATATGTGATTTTCTACTCATAAAAAATAAATTTTTTAAAATTGAGCTTGGATAGATCTCGCAAGCCCCAGCGTTAAAGATAACTACACTACGAAATGATCTAAATTAACTATTAAAATTTAAGACGTTTAACTGATAATTCTCTAATTCATGCAAACCTTAAAATAATAAATTTGGTGGCAAATGTGGAATATGGTTTCCTTATAAAGCCAAACAAATAGTTTTACGGGGTGCATTCCAAAAAACGATAGTGTTTACTTTCGTTTGCGTATCTTGTACAATGTCTCGTTTGTATCCTATCGCCTCAATCAATTGGAACGTCATCTATGCTACAATGTTGTCAGATTGAAAACTAAGCCTCTAGAGAAGCAACCTCATACCACATTGCACAATAGATACACACCTATAGAACAAACAAATAGAGATCAAACAAGATAAAAACTGTGACTTTTTTGCGAGAAGAAAAGAATCGAAAGTCAAAGAACCACGAGTGATGAAGTGACGCGAAGCCAGGAACAAGAGCCTAACTCAAGGGGCGTCGAAGCGGGTTTGAATTTGTTGAATTGCTACGTGAGCTCATTTGAAGGTGTAGCCAATACCATGTCAAAAGCAATTATATACAGTGTATAAAGAAAATATTATTTTCTTCTAGATAACTACTATGGTTATTGAAAAAAAAAATCGTTGTCAATTCATTGGCACTTTGGTTCCTCAAAGAAAAATTTAACATTTAATTTAATTAGGATTTAAAATGTGAACAATTATAAGAAGGTGAGGCTGAGTTATGGAGAGACCAGCCGCCTAGAGAAAGGAAGAGGAGTGAGACAGAGATACTGTTTGCTACCTAGTCTGTTCAACTTGTATTGAGTGTGTCTGGTCATGGAAGCCCTAGAGGGAATTGGTAATTTCAGGATAGGACACGTCATCAACACAATACAATATACAGTAGAGCGCCGGAAATCCGGACGTCAAAAATCCGGAGCGTCGCAAATCCAGATCGGCGGTGAGAGCAGGTAGGGGAGGTAGTGGAAGGTGTCCTTGAGAGTTCAACGACTTACCCAGTCACCTCTAATTGGTCACGTGCTCGGCCCAGTTCTATGCTATCATTTACAAACTTTACAGCAGTGGTGAAACCTTCGTCGCCTTGTGACGTTTTAGTGTGCGAGTTAAAACGGTACATATTTTGCAATACAGTAGACTCCCGAGCGTCAAGTATCCTCTAGTCAATACATTACGTATGTATACAGTTATTGAAAGCACATTTGAAAATCCGGACAATTCAGTAATCCGGATGGGTCCCGGTCCCGATCGATCCGGATTAACGACGCTCCACTGTACAAATGATCTAGCATTACTGGACAAAGATAGAGAAGAGTTGCAGGATATGATGGATCATCTAGTGAAGATAGGGAGAAAATATGGCATGGAGATCAACAGAGGGAAGATAAAAGTGATGGAAATTAAAAAAAAATGAAAAGCCGCTAGAAATCAAAGTTGTAAAACATGAGTTCGAACATATAAAGTTGTTCAAGTACCTCTTAGCTAAAAATAATCTAGTTATTTTTCACGATCACAATGGTTCCAACACATGAATCTAACCTATTTGGTTCCTAGGTTTTTTTTTTACAAAGGATCGAAACAGCTATCTAGTAGAAAATAAATTTTCATCAATTTGATTTTTCACAGTAAACTTAATTATTCACTCACTCAATCACGGTGCGGGGCTCTGGGTGACCGCCCAATTTGCTTTATGTTAGAGCCACCACTATATTATCCACCTCCCACATGACCTTCAATCTTATTACAACCTCTCTCTTCCCTCAAACCTCTTCAATCGTTATCAAAACTTTCTTTATATTCACACTATCATATGCCTTCTCCACATTCATAAATAACTTTACAAAGTGCTTCCTAAATTCTTACCTTCCTTCTATCAGCTGTAGTATAGCGATGATCAAGTCTATTGTTGACCTTTGTTCCCTAAGTCCATGTTGTTCCTCTCTCCACCTTCCTTTCATTTTATTTATTATTCTCTTTTCCTGTACCTTATATACTATTTGTATACAGTGGTACATCATACACACACATAACCTAACATCTTCTTATATATAATTTTATAATCCCGTTTCCAGTGATCGAAATTACGAGGAAATGACTGAACAGATTTCGACAAACGGCCACTCATTTTAACGGTTAGGAGTCCAGGATATCGAGAAAAAAAATGGTTTTCCAAGAAAACCCTATATTCACAGATAATTTTCAGTGTTTCATTATTTGTTTAATCACTATGGAAACCGTTATTTGCTGCATGGCTGTAAATTTCTAAATAAAATATATCTTTTTGGCTAAAAATTAATAATTCAATCTTTATTTGTTGGTCTGAACACATCCAAATTTTCTCTTTGGATGAATATTTCTCTTTGGATACTGGTCATAGCACATCTAAATTGAGATGCCTAAACTGGGGAATCATTTGTTTTTTATTGGAATGTTATTATCATTAATTAACATTTAAACCAATATTATTGAGCATAATTCAAAAATTAAAAGGTTGAGATGTTAAGTTCATGAACATATTGTCAAAGTTTTGTGTACCCCGTCTATCTTTTCACATTCTTCCAAACACAGTAAGTTTTTTGGTTCAGTTATGTTTCTATGTTGATATTTAATTTTAAGGGAATGATAATTAAAAGCACTGTAATGTCTGAGTACTACATCTATATTTTTGCATTCTCTCTTTCTCTATCAGACTCTTACGCTCTCACACACTCTCGCACACTCTTTACCCTCACATACTTATCACACAATTTCTCTCAAGTTATCTTTATTATAATCTTTCTTTTAAGCTCTGTATCAAACACACTCTCTCTCTCAAACTCCCTCGATCCCAAACTCTTCTTCTATCTCACTATCTCTATCTCAAACTCACTCTCTCTCAAACCCACTCTCCCTTTCAAACTCGCTCTCTTAATTTATCTCTTTAATTCTTTCTCTAACTCTCTCCCAATCTAATTTCCTCTTTCTAAACTAATCTCTCCCTCTCTAACTTTCTCTCTCAAACTCTCTCTCTCACACGCCCTCACATTTCCTCTCTTTTTCACACTATATCAATTCCGAAATTTTACACTCGCTCTCTCTCTCTCACACACACACATACTTTTTCTCTTCTACCAGTATTTCTCTCTATAACACATACACATATTCTCACTCGATCTCTCTCAATTGCTCATTCTCTGTCTCTTACACTCACTTTCCCACACTCACACTCTCATTTTCACATTCACCCACTTACACAATCACATACTCAAACACTTACACTCTCATTTTCACCATCACATTTTATCACTCTCTATCTTATATATAATTTGATGAGCCCGTTTCCAGTAATATAAATTACTAAGAAATGACTGAACATATTTTGATAAACGAACACTCATTCTAAATAAATATTAGGTAATCAGGATGCCGGTAGAAATAGTGGCCTAGAAATAAATCCCAATTGTCCTATCTTGTTTTCCATCTTTTCCTTCTGTGTGGGCAGTGGTCCATCTCTGCAATCATTCTTTGTTTACATCACCATGGAAACCATGATTTGTGTATAGCTCTATATTGATAAATAAAATATTTGTCTTTGTTTAAAAATATTATTAGCTCAATCGTTACTTGAGTGGTTTGGTGTAATGAATAGATAGATATTTGGGAGAGGGTTGATTTTAACGTTCTTAATGGGGCATGAAGAGAGAAAATACGCTGTTGCATAATTTATCGTAGCATTGCTTGAACTATCTCGTTTTTGACTTTATCTTTCACCTCACCTATTTGAGAAATTTCTAGGAGTTTGGCTGGCAGTTGGTTGGATAATTTGGGAGTGGTGCATAATACTAAATTTCCTGCCCCTACACTTTCTTTGCTATTTTTCCAAATTAAAATCTTTAGTCCAGCATGGTTATATCCTCTTGCCAAATTTCAGTTTTATACCACGGAACAAAAGTATTTGTTTCTATTATCTTTGGAAATTGTAGCCCACACCTCTCAATATAAACAACTCCTGCTTCAAAATTGAGAATTTTAATACAAACATAGTTATCTGAATTTGTATTACCTGCCTTCAAAATTTAAATTTTCTACCACAACTGTATTTATATTTTTACGACCCACTTCCCCCTCCCCAATTACCTAAGTTCCAATAAAAAAATTTAACATTTTCAGTCGATAATATTTATTTGGAGTGGCCTTTATACCTGCCTGGCAAATTTCAGTTTTCCGCTAGACTGGAAAGTAGTTGTTTACTATTAATTTCGAGATTTTGAACTCCTCACCCTCTTTTCTCAAATCCACTCTAAGAAATACAAAAAATTAAGACTAATTTGGTTACCTGTACTTGTCTCTTTACCTGTCTGCCAAATTTTAATCTTTTATCTCATCTAAAAAAAAAATTTCTAGTTAAAAGACCCCCATTTTCCAGGGCCTCATTTTGAAATTTCCTAACTCTGGATTTTATGGTTATATGGGGAAATCCAGCCATATTAATCATCATCATCCTATTCTATAATATATAAAATATGGTGTTTTAAGCAAAACACTAAATTTAAACTTTGACTGTTGAATTATTATTTTACTGAATAAAGATCAACCCAAATTTTAGAGAGATTCGTTTAATTGAAAATAATTCCCTACCTACCACATATATGTGGGCTTGTTTGTGGTACACGAAGAATTAAAGAAGGAAAGCAAAGACAATTATGGGGAGCTATCTATAGCTTCTAGCGAAATTAAAGGATTAATTAAAACATCCAATTAGCTGGAGTAGTGAAGTGTCCGAAGGATTAAGATTGACCACAAACGTTCACAAAGACGAGGAAAAATTTTAAGGAAAAAAGGTATGCTTGGAAATAATAGGGAAATGCTTCCCAATAAAAATTGAGTATAATTTTAGCTTTGTATGTATAAATTAAATATACATATTTATAAATCAATCAATTTTAGCATTTATAATCAAACCACTTTGGTGGCCGCATATTTTAACGCGCTACTATTGTGTTGAACTGTCGATAACGGGCAGTTCGAAATTAGAATCTCGGTAGAGTGAATTGAGGGTAGGGATGTGAAAAGTATCGATACTTTACTAAAATTGATATTTTACTTTCAATACTAGGGTTTTTTACTCAATACTTTTTTCCGATACTTTTACTGATATTAGTACTCACACTCCGGTATTGGATCGGTATCGAAAGAAACACATTTTTTTTATCTTCACTCATGCAGGGATTAAATGTTTACAACTGTGAACTGTGGAGGAAGAACAAATGACACGATTTCTCAATTTTGTCATTTTATGCAACTCTAGCAATTAATATCTTCTAGCTTATCATAATTCATAGCTGCTCTTTTATTTTTGTTTATCAATACAGCCTGATGCTTGACCTAACGATAGGGACAGTGGAGACCAGTCTAATACCTGCCCCTGTATCAATAAGCACGGCCATCAAAAACTAAACAAAAGAAGCTTTTTTTAGTAGGGATGTGCAAGAAAAATATTGTTTCATTTCGAGACGATCTCGAGAAGGGAAAATAAAAAAATATCGAAACACAAGAACGAGACGAAAAAACGTCCTTTTAAAGTATAAAAATGTAAATTATGCTTATTAAACTAAATATTTAGTTTATGGAGTTCCTTTTTGACATTTAAGCTGGCGCTTGCTTTAGATTGTATTTATAGTTCATTCAAACTCTTGAGATATAAATCATACCCATTTAAAATGCAATAATGAAATAGTGATAGTTGCAATGTCAACCATTTATAATTTAATTTTGTTGTGTAACAGCTTATATTGTCAAAGTTTGATAATAATAAACAATATATAACCAACATATTTATTGATAAAGGCTGTTTTTTGGGGAGAAAAGCGGCCTATTATTGGGTTATTACGATATTATTGGAAATAATAAATTCCCGGTTTGGCTTTTTAATTTCTTAGGGCTAGTTTTTGCTCTTTTTTAATTTCTCGAATTTTTGGGATTCATCTTATTATAGCTTTCGAGACGAGATCGAGATTTTTTTTCATGAATTTTTGAGATATTTTTTAGTCTTGCACATCCCTATTTTTTAGTCAACTAAAGGGTGCCCCAAGGAGACGAAGCAAAAAAGTTTATGTGCGTTTCGATACAAATACTTACCGTTATCGATACTTTTCTTTCAATGCCACATCCCTAATTATTGATGGTGGTTTTAAGCGCTAAACCCGAACGGTTAGTAGAATGCGGTGCTAAAAAAAATAATTATAATAACTGTACCTCAAAGTTATTTGCTCGTTTTTAAACACGAATTACATTTGATAAAAGAAAGAATGGTCCATAAATGTAAATTCTGTCCAGTAACACTCATTAGCATTCTAAATATAGCTGAATAAAATCTAAAATGGGAGCTACATAATTGAAACTTATTATGTTTAGGATAATATCAATATATTTTGTTTTTACCTTATTCCTAATATCAGCATATAAGAATATTTTGATAAGGCAGATAATATAATATATTAATGCTTACTGGGTATATGTACTTTGATTTTATTAATTCAAAGCAAATTCAATTCTAAATGGAATTCTAAGTACTTATATCAATTCAATTTGTGGAAAATGGGATTACAGTGAACTACTTTTAACATTTTTTATGTTAGAATCAACTTGGAATAAACGTCAATATATTCTAGTCGTGTTTACGATCCCAGCTAACCAGATATACTGATAGTATATTTTCCTAAATAGTTTACCATTCTATTTCATTAATAATGAGGGTGCATTTATTTTAAATTCAACTTTTCTCATCCCTATTCCATAAATATAGTGGAATACAATGTCCAAGATGGGTAGTAAAAATCACTGAAAAAAAAATCTCGCTTTTTTCAAACATAGGCAGGCCCTATAGTTATTTTTGTTTTAGGTTCAGTTAAACAAATATTTTAATATTTTGTCAGAAGTAAATCCCATGATTATATATTATCTACAAGTACAATTCTATATCATGAGTACTGTGCAGTTGAGGGAAAAACATCCTTACTTTTATTGTGTTTGAAAATTTGATACAGTAAGATTAACAACATTTTATCAATCATCAGTTTTTGTTTTAACATACAACTCCCTAGTGTGGGCACACAACCGACCGAGCGGCCACCACCGTTAGCGATTATTATGCCAACATTTGATGATATAGTGTGTTATGTGGTCAGTACAGCGACAAATTCTGCCATTAATCTCAGTTTTCTAAACTGGGGCCGCTACTTCTTTATTCAATTAGCTCCTATTTTTGCCCTCGTGAGGCAGTGTTTGAACCCATTTCCAGATACACTGATTAACAGATAAACTTTGGAGGTACCGGTGATCGAAAGTGGGACATCTGGATCTGTAGCTAGGATCTAGGACCACTAGACCACAGAGGCGGTCGTTATTTCACAAGAGTGTGAAGAATAACCCTAGTACAAGTCCTCCTGTAACACCTGTTTTTAATACGCGATCAGTTAAATAACTCGGTCCTGAGACGGCTTTTACGAAATTTCCAAAAGTGGCTCACTGTTACTCCCCCTTCCCCGCATCTATCTCTGTGATTCCCCGCACTAGCACCTTTTTTCTCCATCCCTAGCGCTGTAATCGTAAAAAAGCCTACACAATAATTGATCTCTTCCTTAAAGTATATTTTGCTTTATGTAATCAAGGTATTTATTATTTCTGAACTATGATGAAAATTATTTAACTTTTTGACATTATGACACGATGTAGATAATATAGAACCAAAACGAACGATAGAATATGTTAAATGTGAACAGAAATTGGTATTTCATAGGTCTAGTCAGTATCTGCCCTATTACCCCTATCCCCCCCCCCCCATCCCACATTTAACTAAGGTTTTGTATAACGTGATTTTTCGATACCGCGATATTTTCCCAGAACGCAACAACTGCATTATATAAAAACTTTCTGTAAACATTGATTGCATACAATAGACCCCAAAACTTTATTATTATTATTATTATTATTATTATTATTATTATTATTATTGTTAGCACCGCGTCTTACTACCCGTTCGGGTTGTACGCACTTACGCTAATGTGTAGGGGGATTGTGAGATGAAATGGAGGACCTACAGTTTAACGTGGGATCCGAACCACGGTGGAGGCCTGGCATTCCACACATTCACAAGTTGTGATTAATACACGTCTTGTCAGAGGGGAAGGAAGGGTTTGGGCAATCAGATAAATCTGTGCCGGGACCGAAGATTGAACCCTAGACCCCCAGCACAGAAGTTCGACACCTTACCCCTGGACTGCCAGGTCACCCAAAACATACTTTAACACGTGATTGTACACCATAATGAATGCAAAATATTTCATTCAAAGGTCATTTTATTTATTTTTTACTACACGAATAGTTTTTTTTTAGATTATAGGGATCAGTATTTTGTTGAGTGGTTAAAAAGTGTTTCTGTGATATGTGACCTTCTGGAGTTAAATTGAGCGCGAGTTGTTGCCGTCCTTGATGAGCACCTCTCTGTAACTACCCCGATGCCTCGAGGTATATTAGCACTCAAGTGTGGAAGATAGACTTACTGGATAGAGAGGTTCATCAGTAACGTAGGCCAAACTAGTTAAACGTCTAATATACCTTCCAAGAGGGTAGACTTGATGAGTAAAGAAGACATCATTGTCGTACACTCACTGGCTGAACAAGTTGACGACGTTCACCTCTAAGATAGTGAACGGGATGAGTAATAATTCAGTACACTCAGAGACTGGTGAACTAGTTCAGATCATTCCCAATATTGTGAACTGGATGAGTGATAATTCAGTACACTCAGAGACTGGCAAACTAGGTCGGTTCATTCACAAGATAGTGAACGGGATGAGTAATAATTCAGTACACTCAGAGACTGGTGAACTAGTTCGGTTCATTCTCAAGATAGTGAACTATAGGAGTAATATTAGTACAGTTCAATAAATGGCTGTTTTATTTGAGATAATTAATTTATTGTCATAAAGTCAACAGTTTGTGAAGTGAAGAGAGTATTACTATAACATTACATAGCAATATATATGTAAAAGGGGGGAGGGTAGCACCGGGTTGGAGTTATAAGATCATGGCTTTGATATGAATTCTCACCCTCATGGCAACTGCCCCTTACATGGACGGGACAAGAGGCTTCCCTTCTCCGCCTGTGTGATGTTTCTCGTCCGGTAATCCTGACACAGAGTGACTCCTCGTGGCAGCCCCTGAACAGCGTCCAGAGGGTTTAAATGATGGACGGCTAAATCATTGTTGAGATTGTCTGTGAAAGACCCGTCAGTAGTACGAGTGGCGTATTTCCCCAATTTTTCCTCTAACCCCTATCTGTGTGACGTCACCATTGCGTGCTATGTTACAACACTTCCCCCTCTTCCCCTTCTATGTGGTAATGGGTTTTCTTTGATGATTCATACCTGTTTGGCAGCTCGACAAGACAAGTCGCTTCAATCTGTGTGACGTCATCATTGCGTGTGATGCCGCAACACTCCCCCTCTCCCCCTTTTATGTGGTAATGGGTTTCCCTGATGACTCATACCTGGCGCCAGTTTGGCAGATTGAGTAGACAAATCGAGACAGGAATGTATCACGACCTTGGATGATGTCACAACCCTCCCCTTTGATGTGGCAATGGGTTTTCCCTGGTGAAGTCATTGCTCTGTCGCAACCCTAGCTGGTAACCGCTATAAATATCAGCACCTGTTTTGAAATCCTTTCATTGTATAACTTGTCTTCGAGTGTTAAACACGCAACCCAGGATGAGTGATTACGCTTCACTGAAGGTTTGGGTGAGTAAATGTTCTTTTCTAACAGGCATACTCATTATTTATTTGTTGTAAAAATCAAAGTGTACATATTTAATTTATTTCAAAATTACAATAAACCACGCCAGATTTGTCTAAGTTTATTAATTTATTATAGGTATATTAGATTTAAAACTATAGATAATTTGAAGGTATCTAAGCAGCCACTTTTCTGGATGACATTTGGATAAAGTTACGTTAGAACAAGTGTTTATTATAATAGAGGGTAGTTTAATGAAATAATTAGATTACAAGCTATAATTAAAAGGTAATTAATTTTGTTAAAATTTTACTAATGGCTGACTATTATTTTAAAATAGTATAAACAAAAGTGGTTATAATAAATTAAATAATGAATTTTTTATTTAAGAGTAGTTTAGTGAAAACATTTATTACAAATTATAAAATTATTTAAGGGTAACTTACTAAAAACTTAATTTTATTTAAAAGATGTTAATAACTAGTGTTTACTATAGTTAACTTAATGATGTGTTTATTGAGGGTAGTGTTTTAAAATATCCCAATTCCATCAGTTTATGTGGACCCCTGCACTTATGAAAGACATTGCATAGTCCAGCCTAAATGCACAAGAAAAAACCATATAAAAATAATATTTGGGCTTCAAAAGTACTCTTATACTGTTCAAAAGTATCTAAACACCCGTTCTCACAGCAAAAAAGTTTTCTATTTCTAAACAAAGTGAATATATCTGCAACGTTCACCATACTGTACAATATACGTAAAGCTTGGCCGTTGGCCGAGGACGCCCGATTACTGTTAAGCTTTTAAATACAAACACGAAGAACAGGCTGACGCTTAAAAATGAAGCGTGTGTTATCATAAAGTACACATGTATAAATCATTGCCCTGGACGAGCTAACGCTGCTAAATATCTCAGATTCACATAACACTCCGGAGATTATTTTATGTTACTATTATATCAAGTAGATAATTTCATTAATATTTTTAAATTCAAGCTATATTGAATATCAAAATAAGCTGTTGCGTTATATTTTTTTTGTAGAGAATGAGCTGTGAGGAGATCCACATACATCCGCAGATCTGATGGCCCTCAGTGTCTACCTGGAGGAATTGACCGCAAGTGTTTGGTAATTGCTGGCCAATGAAAGAACAGATTTATAATAAAATATAATTAGCTTTTAAATGTCAAACAAAGAAAAAAAATAGCCCCATGCAAAATTGTTTCGAAATGTGAATAATGTTCCAAATTTGTGGGTTTTTTCATGAACAAAATTTGTTGTTATATAAATGATAAACGGTAAATATTATATTAATTTAAGTTTATTTCCCTGTTGCAATATTATTATATGACAACTTAGCTAAGTTGGTAGAATGTTTACCTCCTGATCTATGTGTCCCGAGTTCGAGTCCCAGCAGGACTATTACTGTGAAAATGACAATGCAAATTAATAGGTAGTTTCTGTATGATTATTGATGGCCATTCCTTAAGTTAAAATATTCTAATACAAAGTTATATTTGTTTCAGATGCATGTGACCACTGTAAGATGTCTCCTGCACAGCAGGTGCCTGCGGAAGTTCCGGTAATATCACCCCCACTACCCCTAGTGCCCCTACTGCCTATAAAGGACATTTTTCAGCTCTGAATCCGATTGATGCAACTGAACTAGTTCACCAGTCTCTGAGTGTACTGAATCATTACTCATCCAGTTCACTATTTTGAAGGTGAACGTCGTCAACTTGTTCAGTGTATGACAATGATTATTATTTTATGTTAAAATAATAAAAATATTGATGTATAAAATAATATTAATATTATAAGTTGAAAGAGCATATAATGAGCAGATTGCTTTTTAAAGCTCTATAATAGAATACTAATATGTGAAAACACTTTTCGAATAGAAACTTAAAGTAATTGAAATATCCCGAAAAACTGTGTGAAATAAATAAGTGTTTTTTAAATTAGTTAGTTAGATCAACTGAGGGATACGTTTTAATATTTGATATTAATACTGTCTTCTCCGAGGACCAAATATAAATAAAATGGTCATTTTGTTGTCAGGAATTATTTTTTTTACCTTATATGATAAATTGTTTGATTTAAAAAGTGCAAAGAATGAATTTTTAAAATTGACTTTGGTTGGACGAATAGAGTTTAAAGTGTTTACTTTGAAGCTAGTGTTTGAATTCAAATTCTTATGATTTATTTTAAATATATGATAGAGATGCTGGTCCAAGCCGTGGGAAGAACTCGGTCCCAACCCCAACACAAGCAGCACCCATTCAGCTGATGGGAGGTTTGCCGCATCCAGGCAGCCCCCTTCAAGGCTTGGATATGGTGGTGATGGGGCCATATGCAGCACCAGAGACGGAAATTAGTGGCCCGGTAAATCAGGTTGGTGGAGCATTGTTGAATGACATCTCTCTTTGAATCATCGAGGAGAGAATAAAACAACTGAGGTGTTTCTTTTATATCGGTAGATAAGTTACCGTAAATATTGGTGATCCAGCAAGCTATCGTGACGCATTAAGTTGGCTTGAAGAGCAAATCACTGTTTTATTTAATCGGCTGCAAGACCATGGTGTTAGCGCTGATGATAATGTCGGCTTCTTTTTAACAACACGAACTCGATTTTAAATCCTGTATACGTCTCGTTTAGGTGGGTGGACAAGTTAGACGCTCGAGCCGTGCTCGATAACGTAAGTCCCGTGGTGCAGAATAATAGTATGTTCTTAAGTATGGCACCACTGTACATTAAACTCAGCCATTTTAAGGAGCCTCGTAGGAGTGCACGTAATTGTGATAAACTCTCCCAGATGCCACATATTGTTGAAGAAATTAAGGAATCAATACGATTCAAAATGGCAACGACACACTTTGTTTTGTTCGTGCGTTAGTAGTCACCAAGGTTGTGTGTGACGTTAAAAGAGAACCAAGATGCATGGACATAAACACCATAAGCAATTAACAGAAGGTCGTAATATTCAAAAATACAAAGCAGAAGATTTACGCCGTGATCCCTATGTGGATCTTTTGAAAGGTGGTGGGCTCATCGAACTGAAACAATTTCAAACTTACCTCTCCAAATAAAAAATCAGTGTTCAGGGAACGTCGAGGGAGACAGGAGCTATATGAGGGGCCTACCCCTCCCGAGCATTTACTTAAGGGATACCTGGATTTGTATTTTCACGAAGATAAGCAAAACCATTTTGATGTCATAACATCCTTGACAGCAGCATTTAAGTGCGGGTACTTTTGTCGTTATTGCCGCCTGCTTTCAGTAATAATAATGTGGATAAATGCCAATATTTGTGCAAAAAGTGTTACGCTGAAGCGGTTTTCAGAGGAAGACTGTCTGCGCTCTGTAAATACTGTGGGCTTTGGTTCACAAACCAAATTTGTTTTGATAACCATAACTGTCCCAGTGTTTGCAGAGGTCAAATGTAGATCTGTGATGTAAAAATGTTTTGTGAGCTCTGTGGGTAGTTTTTGAGTTTGGAAAGAGCAGAATATTCACACAAGTTCTATGAGACTATTGTAAAGTATGTGAGATATATCGTTCTTTTGGTCATTTTTATACATGAAGCCGGCCCCATCCAAGCCATCAATGGGAAATATCAATTCCTTTTTCGTATTCTGTGATATGGAGTTGAGACAAGAAACAATTCTACAAGGTGCGGCCAGAACGTACTTGCACGAACTCAACATCTGTGTCGTGCAGACGCGTTGCAAGACCTGCCTTCATATTGATTGAAATAACCATTATTGCACCGAATGTGGGGGCGATAGGACTTGCATATTCAAGGGCGATGCAACAATAGCCCAAATTATAGATTTCTTGAGCATATTAAACAATAAAATTTAAGGACATCACCCACCTAGCCCATAATTCGAAGGGCTATAATGGAAATTTTATTTTAAAATATATTATGGAGGTAAAAAATTGATTCTAGAGCTTACAATAAATGGTGGGAAAACCATGTCCATGCGTTATGGCCCACTCCACCTTATAGCCTCTCTGAACTTTCTCCCGATGGCGTTGACCAAGATGCCCAATATATTCGGCTTGGATGAATCCTTGGCCAAGGGATATTACCCCAATTTTTTCAATAAAAAAGAAAACGTGGATCATAGGTGTCCCTTGCCACCAAAGAAGGACTACGGCATCGGAGAGAAGTCAGTTGAGGGAAAGGAAAACTTTGAGAAGTGGTATGACACGCTGGTCAAATAAAAATATGTCTTTGATTTTAACCATGAGTTGGAACTGTATTGCATGAAAGATGTAGAGATCCTACGGAAGACCTGCCTAAAGTTTAGAGATTTGCTCATGAAAATATCAAAGGTGGATCTTTTCGTAGAGGCGTGTAGAATCGCAAGGGCAGCCATGTTGGTTTACCACCGAACTCACCTTAAGGACAATACCATCGGTATCATTCATAATGGTTGCTACTTGTGTGCAGACCAACAGTCGCAAGTCACTGTACAAGGGATTTTCTGGGAGGCCCATCAACGCCGTGTCTTGATCCTTCATGCAGGTAACGGCCGTGAGGAATATGGATTAGAGTGACGTGTAAATGGCATTGTTAAATCTGGAGATACCACCACCTTCTTCCAGTTCTTATGATGTTATTGGCACGGGTGCCCTCTCTGTTATCTTGTTAAGACAACCCCTATAAAAACAGCTGCCATGAGCCCATGGAGACGCGCTATAAAGCGACCATGGACTGCACGGAAAAATTTAAGAATGACAACTACCCGGTCTTAGAGTTGTGAGAGTGTATGTTTAATGCAATGAAACGCACAGACAAGGACTTGAAACAATTTGTACTCCAGCACAAGGTGTATAGCAAGGAGCCCCTCAGTCCTAGGGAGGAATTCTTTTGCGGGCTTACAAATAGTATAAAATTCTTCCACGAAGAAGACCATTCTTGTGGAGAGAAGATCAAGTACTTAGATATGTGTTCATTGTATCCTTACGTTTGCAAGTACAAAACATATCCCATCGGCCACCACAAAATCCACCTGGTACCAAATTGTCCATCTATAGTACAAGTAGAAACATAGCCAAAGTTACCGTGACGCCTCCTTGGGATTTATTCATGCCCATATTGCCTATACGGATGCACGACAAGTTAATGTTCATCTTGTGCAGAAAATGCGGGAAGGAGAAAAAACAAGGCATATGTCGGCACAACGACAAAAAGATCACTGGTTGACAGGCATCTGGGTGATTGACGAGATCCGGAAAGCTTAAGACTACACCGTTCAAGCCATACACAAATTGTGGGAGTACAATGTATCTGTTTACGATCGTCAGACACGTTCTTGTGGATTGTTTCACGGGTACATTGATACTTTTTGAAAATTAAATAAGAAGCCAACGGATGGCCAGAGTGGTGTACCTCACAAGATGAGAAGTTAGCTTACACTCAAAATTATGAGGAAAGGGAAGGGGTGAAGCTCGATTTCGATTTTATTTGTAAATACCCTGGTCTACGCAAACTGGCTAAACTCTTTTTAAATCCAATATGGGGAAAGTTTGGGCAAATACCCGATTTACCACACGTTGCCATTGTCAACCACTATTAGGGCATCCACAAAATACCAGACGGATCCGTAAACCACCGTAGTCAGCGTCATTGATGTTAATGATGTGGTTATCTTCCTCAATTACAAGGATGCGCGTGACGCATTATGCCTTAGCCCTAACACGAGTATTGCAATGTCATGCTTCACGACTGTTATGGCAAGGTTGCACTTATACAGCATCCTTAAAAAATTGGGGACCACATTTTGTATCATGATACAGATATAGTTTTATTTACGGAACGTCCCGGTTATTGGAATCCACCGACCAGAGACTTTTTAGTTGACTTCAATGATGAACTTCACGATTACGGTACGGAAAGCTATATTAGCGCCTTTTTTATCTGGTGGCCACAAGAATTACGCGTACTGAGTGGGTGTTGGTGGAGATTCTTCCAACACAAAAATGATGTGCAAGGTTCACGGAATCACCATAAATTATGGCAGCCGGAACGACGTTAATTTTGACGTTTAGAAAGCGATGGTCATCAAACAGGCTGTAGAAAGTACTGCACAAAACTGTAAGAATATTTCTTGCGACTGTATGTACCGTTTCGCAAATTAAAGTCTACCGGCCAGTGTACACCAAGCGATGAATAACTGATGATCATAATACGTTGCCATTTGGGTATCAGAGTCCTTGTAAACGCGCTCGCCATGACTAAAAGGTGATCATTTAGACGGGCTGAATAGTCATCATATTTTCCTTCATTATAGATGGCTCCACTGACATACCATTTTTCAAAGATTTGAAATATTTCCATTATTTTGTGTATAAAAATAAACATATTTTTTATTGATTTATTTTATACACCCGAGATACTTTTATATTTTTCATCCACTAATACAACCCTTCACCTACCTGATTATTTCTAGTCAAATATAATTAATTATTTTTTATATATTTATTTTTGTACATATTTTATTTCTAGCCAAATTTTATTATTATTTTTTGTACATAGTTTAAATTGAAACCATTTTTGTCTGTGTATATATTCAAATACTCTTTAAACCGTACTTTGTAAATTAGCTTAAATATTTAGTACCTATACCACTATTCCCACTACTACCTCAAGATATTGATTATTGTTCCCTCTACACCTAAACCTGTAAATTATACTTCAAGGTGTAATATTTATTTGTAAATACATATTCTATAGCAATAACTTTTTGTAAATAATATTCCAAGTATTTTTTCATTCTGTGAGCTATATTTTAAAATAGTTTTGTTTGTAAATAATTGTTATAAATCTGTTATGTGTGTGTTTCAATGCCTATACTCCTCCCTCCTATCCTATAAATACAAGTTCATTTAGCTTATAACCTCAGTGTCAATATTATCGACAAGTTGAAACATCAATTTTCGGCCATCATCAATGGCCAATCCGGTTGTGAAAAGTCACATTTTGTAGCCGACACTATCCATTACTTGGACATAATATGTGACGTAAAATTTTGATAAAATCACCTGGTATTATGCTTTATGCCAACCTGGATTTGAACAAGACGGGACAGGTCCCCATGTCATATTCTGTAGGGGCTTACCGGAAATGGATGGCGACAGTAATGACTCTCCACAGCTTATTATCCTGGATGAACTGATGCGTTAAGCCAATGTAGTGGTCGTCGATCTTATACCAAAGGATCCAATCGTCAAATTATTAGTGTCATATACCTTACACAGGGAAAGGGCCAAAGAGACATTTCCTTAAACGCCAATTATATCGTGCTTTTTAAAAGTCCCAGGGATAAAGCTCAGATACAGCACTGTGTACATAAAATATGTCCTGAAAACCCACGTGATTATAAGAGGCTTACACTAATGCTACAAATACTCTCTACGAGTATATATTATTGGATTTCAAGCAAGGTACACAAATGGTAGAAATATAGACCCCACACAAATGTCGGGTGCTGCGTGTACCTTTCACGCAAAAGCTATTAAAACACCGACACTTTCCGATTACAGATAATTTCATAACCATGAGTCCTAAAGTGCTGAGGCAAGTCCATCTGTTGCGGGTGATGCATCACATGAACCCGCAGCAACATGTTGCCTTGCTGAAAACGGCAGACAAGAAACTGATTGATTCTGTTTGCGAGTGTGCCTACAAAACTTTAAAAGGGAGGGTGCCGTTGAAAATTCGAAGAAGACAAAGCTACGTGCTCACAAGTCGGTGTTGCGCTAGCTGGTCAAAAGAGGAGAGTGCTGGAAGAAGAAGGAACAACTATTCATTCAGAAAGGAGGAGCGTTTATGCACTTACTTTTAGCCCTATTAATCAGCGGTGTTCTTGGTTTTTTATTCAACAAGTAGATAATGGACCACACTAAAAAGAAGATATTGGTGCCCCAGTAAAAATTACGACGTTACGAGCAACACCACCAAGAAATCGGCCACAAATCTAGTGGTCATTGAGATGGACAAGGAAATGGAAAAAATCCTTGCTTCAAAACTTGACGACAAGTCTAAAAGAACTTTATACCAACAAGTCTACAACACTCTCTGAACTTTAGTCAGCACCCTCCCCCCCTGAAAATACCACCATAACAACCCCTGAAGTGTCTGTACTTCCCATCGCAGCTGTACTCAATACTGTACACGTACAGGCACGTAAAAACCGAGCTTTTACTAGAACATATTAATTCCAGGGACGGTGTTTATTGGGATGGAATCGGGGAAGTGAGTATTCACGATACGTCTCTCCGTGGAACCAATATCATGGATTTAGTCAACGATCTGGTCAGAGCAAGAAGACACAGCGAGCCGTTGGGGTGGCGAGAGTTTCTGACGGCGTTCCAACAAATAAACGTCCTGAAATAATTTATTTTAAACCTGAAACGCTTATCACCTATTAGAGATCCGACGCCCATACAAAAACCACCTACACCATCGCAACGCCCTAAGAAAATTAAATTGAAAAGGGTGGATGAAAACAGTTGGCTGCCGTTCCGAGGTTAATAGAGCGTTTAGCCAACCACTACTATAACTCTTCTCATCCTGCAGGGTTTGCGGGGGTGGCGTCACTCAAAAAGGCATCCAAGAAAGATTAAGAAAAGTACGAGAATGGCTTCGTGCGCATTATGCGTATACCCTATGCCTACACAAACCTGTAATAAACATTGACGATCTCTGGCGAGCCGATCTTAGTGATATGCGAAGTCTCAGCAAATACAACGTTGGTGGTGTCTACTTGTTCACCATCATCAACGTATTTAGCAAGATGGCCTGGACGAGGACGCTTCCCTCCAAGAAGGGGAGCATCGTGATGGACGCCTTTCAGGAAATGTTCAAACAAAGTTGCGTTAACCTCTAAATTTACAGACGGACAAGAGGACAGAAGTCACGTTACGTCTTGTCCGGAGATTTCTCAATAAAGAAGGCGTGTATTACTACACCAGCCATAATCCGGACGTGAAGGCAAGCATCGTGGAATGATTCAATAGAATTTTGGAAAGGGGCCATGTCGCGTTACTTTACCAAAATAACAAGTTTCGCTATGTGGACGTCCTCCAAGATCTCGTCGATCCTTACAACATTGCAGTATCAAGATGGCGCCTCCAGACACTTCAGAAATCAATGTATTTCAAGTCAGAGATAGTCTGTATGGCAATTGGCGCCCAAACTGTAATAATAAGCCAAAACTCAAAGTCGGTGACACAGTGCGTATTCGCAAATCCAAAATGCTGTTTGAAAAGTGTTACAAGAGCATTTGGAGCAAATAAATTTTCAAACTCAGCAGTGTTGTATTACAACAACCAATCGCCTACAGGTTGACTGATCTTGACGGCAAGGAGGTGGAAGGGACAATTTACGAACCCGAATTGCAACGCGTACGTCTTCCCGAAACTTTTAAAGTTGATAAAATACTACGTGCCAAGGGTAAAGGAGCCAGAAAGAAAGTGTACGTGCAGTGGAAAGGTTATCCATCCAAGTATAATTCTTGGATTCCTGCCAGTTACGTCAGGGCCCTACCATAAAGGTACAGTTTTATACCACTGTGCCGAGCACCGGCTCTATGGTATACAACCCGAAAAATACCCTCGCGAATTTTACTACACAACTACCTTATCGTCTTACACTCGACGGACAGTGGGAAGTTTCTCTCAGCCAAATTCCAATATCCATGTTCTTTCACCACCTTACTCGAGGGCCAAAATATTGTATGGTACAACTGGGTGTATATTAATGGCGTGGAGCAAATATTCAAGGATTACATCCGGCCTGAAAATTACAGCACAATCAATGACTTGTTCAAAGTTCTAAACGATGTAGAGGTGTTTAAAGGTAATTTCGGAGTTGTATTCAAGTACACAAACTCTAACAAAAAAGTGTACATTGTCTCTACTTCACCAAATATACCGTTGCTGACTCTATCTAGTCAACTAAGTCTACAGCTTGGTTTCGATCCAAAGTCTAATTTTATCAAAGTCCAAAAGCCACAGTACGCCACCAACATTCTACTAGGCTTGCCCTCGCAAATGTACATCCACACGGATATCATCGATCCTCGGACCATGAGTGACATTGTGGCACCACTTTTACGTATCGCCGGTATCAACAACACCAACTATGTCTGTGGCATACATAAGACAGTTATCTATACTCCGTTGCGTTACGTGTCCATACTTAGAATGTAAATTGAAAGCTTGGAAATCAATATAAGAACAGACACCGGTGAATTTGTACCATTCGAGTTTGAAAAAGTGTGCGTGAAGCTTCATTTTCGACGCTAATCAACATAAACTGTCCCTACCAAAGATACTACGTAAACCAGGCTGGAACAAGAATAACTTCGATCTACCACGGTATTCCCTATCAATGCGGGCATGAAATAGGAAGTTTTCAGTTGCTTGTTCAAGAGCATGGTACCGTTGCTGAGGATTGGTGCTAAAGCCATTGGAAAACAGGCGTTTAATACGGGTATTGATATTCACTCCGACGTCACCAATCAGCGTCGTCCTTTCAAAAAGGCCCTACGCCAACGTGTTGGTGAGGCTCGAAAAAATCTTAAACGGAAGTTGGAGCAGAAGATCGACACACTGATGTATGGCTCAGGCTATAAAGGGCGTCGTAAGAAGCACCGATGTCATTCTTATGTCATTGACCGTCGTAAAAAGGTCAAGAAAGAAGCGGTAGATATTTTCATTTAAAATATCTTTTCTACATACCCAGTCCTGCGAGTGTGCCAGCTGTAATCTCGATCTTGTTTCCATCACACCTATACAAACCTGTCTTGAAAGTGGACAATGGATCCAGTACAAACCTTTCTCTTCCCTCACCGATAATTCATTCATCTAATTTACCGCTACCGGTCAAGGCGAGTTTTATATATATCTATCACAGGGCTCTATCTCAAGGTGGATATCATGAAACCCAACGGTGGTGCTTTCACCGAGGGAGAACAAATCGCTGCCGTCAACAACTGGTTGCATTCGCTATTCACGTGGGTGGATGTGTTTTTAAACCATAAACTAATCTAACCACCCAGAAACACGTATGCTTGTATATCGTACTTTGAGACGAGCCTCAATTACAACAGTGAACCCAAAAGGAGACATTTGAGTTGTGGTCTGTGGTTTGCAGACAGTCCCACAACCTTTGCAGAGGTTAACGATTGAAACAAGAGATTTGAGGCTCATCTCAATCTCACTGCAAAAAATAAGACGGTGGATCTTTTGGGGTATCTACACGGTGATGTGTTCAACAAATAGAGATACCTTTTGAACGGGACGGAGCTCAGAGTCAAGTTGGTCTGTTCCAGAGATGGGTTTAGTCTTATTGACGTCCCTGAAATCACGCAGCTTAAGGTTAACATAGTTGAAGCCTGTCTTTTAGTACGGTGTGTCAAAGAAGAAACTTCTATACTGTTGACACATGCCAAACATTAAACGTCAGTCCCACAATGTATGCCATTACCCGCGTGGAAGTAAAAACACTCACTATTCCTAAGGGGGTGCAAAGGAAATCAATGGGCAACGTATTCACTGGACAGTTACCCAAACGATGCATCGTGGGAAATAAATCAAACGTTGCATTCAACGAAGACGCCACCAAGAAACCATTTAACTTCCAAACCTATGTCATGAACCATTTCTCGTTGTACGTGGACGGGGAACAAGTGCCATCTAAACCGTTAAAGCTCAATTTTTGGATCGGTAACTATATCATGTCTTACCACATAATGTTTTCAGGAACGGGTATCCAGTTCATGAACAACGGTAGCAACATCACACGGGAAGCCTTCCCTAAGGGATATAATCTCATGGCTTTCGATCTAACACATAATCTGTCCACCCACATGACATTGCATTGGAATTTGACAAGGCATGGCTCTCTGAACATCAAAGTTACCTTCACCAGAGCACTAAAAAAATTCGTCAACTGTATCTTGTACGGGGAGTTTGACAACATCATCACCATTGACAAGGACAGAAACGTCGTGACTGTTTTTCGGTGTTAATATAAGCAAATTCCCACCCCTTTTCCCCGTAATTTTAATCATGGACGTCATTGTAGATTTTAAGAGCTTCATCGACGACAGCAAAGAGTTTATCGTAAAGGAACTGAGTGTTTAATCTATATGTGATACATTACTTAAACATTGGGTGTTAAAACCCCCTTGTGGCATTGAGTAACCTTCCACCAGTGATAAAAATCAAGACGGCTGCATAGTATTCTCTGGGATAGCTGTGATGTGGATTACAGCCTGCTCGAATCCCTCATCATCCATGCCACAATGCTTGCAGAAACGCTCTACATCAAGGGGGAAGATATGAAAGAGTTTCTAGCCAAATACACACCTACGCCTGTCGTAGGTCTGTATTACAGAGGTTTTTCGTCTTCGAAAATTCTTAAATTAGTTCGCACCATGTGCATGGCATATAGTTCTGAATGGAATTTCTGTTGGTCTTCATTGTTTGGGGACTTTGAGTTTTAATGATTGAAAATGGATACGCACACCATAAGATGGGCGCTGAAAACAAACCCGTGGTTCTATTCTGTACGATCGGGTATTTTCTCTGCTCATCAACTTCCCGCAAGAATAACTCGACCTGCCACTCTTGTCATCAACACGGACCCACACACCAAGCCTAGAACCCTTTGGGTTGCCATCTTTTTCTACTAGAACGGCATGAGAGAATACTTTGATGGTTATGGTTTTCCACCCCAAATAAAGCCATATCTGACATTTATACGCCAAATCACTTCCCGCACGTCTTATAACACAATACAACTTCAAAGCATAACCTTAGACGTTTGATGCCATTACTGTCTTATGTACCTTTTCTATCGCACCCAGAACATTGTCGGACCTCATCGACGTCGCCTTCGACTGAGGAGATATGTGTTTTGAAAGCCTTCGCACGATATTGCATTGATTTAACCGACACTTTCGTCGTGGATGCATGCGAAACGCTAACAGAATCAGTGGATGTCATCGATGTCGAACAGCCTACGGTGGAAAGACACATCAGAAACCTGGATCATTTCAGTGCTATCTACTATACACGTCAAGTCGTCGGTTTGGACTATTGCATGTTTAATTGTGAACTAAATCAATTTCACTAACACATCTAAGAGACACTGTAGAAAAACGTATTAACGAATAAATACTTCATTACTGTAAAAGTGTATTATAAATATTATTTGTGTCTCTGAAACCTTTAATCTATATTAACTATATGTTTGTAATATCGTCTTTTATTCACGCACAACCTATTTGTCCCTTGTCTTATCTCAACACGTATGCTAACCAGATACGAGTCTCAACTTGTCGAGCCGCCAAATTGACACCAAGCATGAAAAGGTTCAATGAGCTCTTGTACTAGATCATAGCTTCAATGTCACGATCTATTCCTGTCTCGACTTGTCGAGCCGCCAAACTGGCGACAGGTATGAGTAATCAGGAAAACCCATTATCACATAGAAGGGTGAGAGGGGGGAGTGTTGCGACATCTCACGCAATGATTAAATCACTCAAATCAAGGTGACTTGTCTTGTCGTGCCACCAAATTGGCACCAGCTATGAATCGTCACACTCAATGATGACGTCAATAAGATTGATGTGACTTGTCTTGTCGATCTGCCAAACTGATTCCAGGTATGAGTAATCAGGGAAAACCCATTACCACATAGAAGACCAACGAATAGGACTCAATAAATTAACATTTACGACATTGAAGGAGCAACAGAGGACAACAGGTCACTAACCTAATGTCCTCATGAAAATACCCAAAGAGGAAATAGAGGGGGAGTTTAGGTGATTAACCCCAGCACGACGGAAACATTGCTAAGCGCATAAACGGACCTCAGCTAACACACTTTCGTGGCCAGCCTGCACCTCATCGTAATGGCGTCTCAAATAAAATGAGGTCAACACGGGATGAATGTTTATTTTTTCAATCTATTTTTGTTGTTGTGATCGTATAGTGGCTGCGTTGTTGATTAAAAATATTACAATAATAAAACATCAGGTATTTAAGTTTTTTATTTATTATTCAGTTGGCTCCTATTGTTCCTTTATGATACCCGTTACGCGTCGTGGTTAGCGTGAGAGTGGCCGTAAACAGATTTAAATATCAACGGCTTTGCCCGTGATGTACTATAACTACTGATTATTGTTATTATAATAATTAGATCCGCTGTTACTAACCGAGCGGCTAACGCAAGGTATCGTTAAATGATTACAAAATATGATACCCCAGAGTTGATCCGGGAGCGTCCTTGGCCTAAGCCCGGCGAGACATGACTAAAAAATCTCCCACTCGACTCAACTGATAATTTTTCAAACATCTCACAAAAACACTCCCATTGGTTCCCAAGACTCAAAGATGGACCAACCCAACTGTTCCCCGGACCGTTAGCGCGGTCCAAAACAAGGGAAGGAGACCACCCCCCTTACTAGCTTTTAGGACGCTATTGTTGTTGGCGGCGACTCTCACAATGCTTCTTAATACGGGCTAGCAGGTTATTAACCTTGCCATCCCCATTACTGCCTACAATGTTGCAACCCATCTTATTTTCTACTGTGTTCAGTAAGGAACCACAGCAACATACCTGCCAAACTGGCACCAGTGTGGCGATGACGTCACCACTAAAAACCCACTGGCGGGGGAGTATTGTGACATAACACGCAATGATGACGTCACACAGATTGGGGTCAGAGGTCAAAGGTATAATTGGGGCCATACGTCACTCGTACTACTCCCATCACACACTAAGCGATTGTTATCAAGTACCTTTGGGGAAAGCTTGTCAGACCAATTCCATGAGGTCCCCACTGGGCAAATTAAGTTGAAAGCCCATTTTAGGGCGATTCCTAAGGTACCTAGGTACCTGACCTCATTCTAGGGCACAAACTTAGGTAAAAAAATTCTGGTGATTCCTAATATCAAGTTTGGACTCCCGGTAAAGCATCTTAGATTAAAGCCCTCTTTGAGTAAGAGCGATTTCTAGGCTGTGTCTTAGCTCCCTGACGTGAGCGTCCAGCACTCAAGGAAGGAGTCATCTCGTTCCACTGATGGAATCTAGCCAAGGGGGGATCTGGATTTCCCAGCTGTCCAGTGATGACAGGGACCGATGGCAGGCATGGGGCCATCGTTTCCTAAATTGCCTACCACGTGTGTTTACGTGCGTGACTATGCTCAGAGAACACAGCCATGATGGTTTAAAGGAGCCTTGAGAAGGATATCCGTTCCCCAGACACTGGCTGTTGGGGCCTTTACGTCAAGTGACATCCACTTTGAAAAGTCACGGACTTATATAAGGTGGTCGTCTGGTAACGTAGCTGTGTTATTTAATAAATATATATATATATTTGAAAGAGTAACATCATAATAAAGGTATTAGGCAATATACTTAATATGATCTGGTACTTATTTAAAATATAATGCTTCAATATCAAGTATTTGAATGTTTATAAAAATCTTCGTCAGTGGCAGCATGATCTTAGACATCAAACTAGTGTTAGACTAGATTTTAGATAACAGGGAGAACAGGACTCAAATTCTGGTCGGGTTTACTGAGGGTGGTTTTTTCCTTATGGTTTTCCACTCTACCTCCACACACTTCCTCTAGATTCAACATTACTCATCTCTTACTCATTATAGTAACTAGTATAAACGTATATAACCTGAACAGGTAGTAAGAAGCAGTGCTAAAAATAAAAAATAATTAAACTGTTCATAACATAAATAAAAATTTTGTTCAATTATGTGTTTGTTGATTCGAAAAATATATGTTTTAATTGATTCCCATCTATGAATTTTAATGCTTTTTAAGTCAGACACCTGGGTCATAGAGAACGTATTAATCTCTGTCAGGCCACACGACTTGAAATACAAAGTTCTTTGTCGTGTTCTGAAACAACTTCTCTATTCTAAGCTCTTACTCCCATTCGCTCTTAGCTTACAACAAACCTTTGTCATGTCAACAAGAAAGAGAGGCGTATAGCCCAAATGGGTAGTAAAATGTGATGCTAAAAAAGGAGGGGAAAGAAAACTACGAAATTTCTTATCTCAAGGTTAAGAGGAAATCTTACCAGAAACTTTTAAATATCTTAACATTTTCTGTTGTGAGCCTCTCAAAAAATTACTGTATTTGTTAAAGAAGGCTATATCTGAAGACCTTTTTTCATCAAGCTTAGGGTGTATCTGAATAGTCTCAAGGACCCTTGGAAGGATCCTTGAGTTATATAGGAGTACTGATGAATTCAAATTCACATCGATGACTGCATTAGCCAATTCGAACTGCAACGAGCCTTTCTACGGGAACGCAATACTACTACCGGCTAAAGATCTTAGAAACCACATCAAATGCCGTCTATCAGACCTGTATCAGACCTAGGGAAAATAAACGGGCTAAAGCGTTTAATATCATCACCATTTTATTGTTTGCGTAGATTGTTTTCCCAATGTTTTACAAAATTAAAAGCGTGTCAATAATTAATTTTCTACTTTTGGTTTTAATAAATAGAAAGCATTAATTGATTAATCAACTTATTAATATTGTAAATCGTGTCTGCTTTAGTAACCTGTATAATTTAAAATGGTGGCAACATAAAGTTCTGATCTCTAGCAGATGGAAAGATAATAATAAAACAGTTTGTCAGTGAAAAACCGAGCCAAGGAAGTGGCAACGACGTATTGCTGCCGTCTTTGGACTCAAGGGCGTGTGAAGGAAGCATCGGCATCCTTGGTCACAATTCAGACGGAGCTACATTTGATCACGTGACTATCGTTGCAAATGGCAAGGGTGCATATCAAGATGACCGCGCATATGTAGAGAATTCGGATACAGCTTTAGTCGCTTAGCTGAGCAAACATGTTTAAGAAGTCGTTGAAAATGAACTAATGTCACATTTTCACACAGTTATTTCTATTAATTAAACTCAAACTATAAGCCTGTTAAGGAAAAAGAGCACTGTTTGAATCTTACGGCTTTATTTTGGTGTGAATATTTGAAAAATGCATCGTAGTGTTAGACATTAAGTTAGAGCTGAACGTCTGCATTGCAACTTCTCGCTTAGCAAGGTAGACCAGGCCCCTCTTAAAATTAAATTACTATTTGAAAGAATACTACTCACCCAAATCCCAATCTTTATCGTTTCTGGATCTTTCTTTTTCTGCGATGACGTACCAGATACAAGCCAGCCAATGAGCGACAAGCGTGAAGGATAACATGAGGAGGGTAAGAATCATGGCACTGTATTGGGAGTAACGGTCCATCTTTTGGAGCAATCTCGCCAGGCGTAATAACCTCGTGAGCTTTAGAAGATGGATGTGACCATGTCCAGATTCCTAATAAAAAACATAGCCAATGAGAGGAAATTAGAATTTAAAAAACACTACTTATATCACAATTTAAACTCCTTCTTCCGTAACAGTCAAGAGTTAATGTCTCTGACCCATATAATGCAACATTCGAAGCAAATAGCTCTGCCACTCTTTCTCTAAATACTTTATCCAAGGGTCTGACAGCATTGTTTTCTTGTTATTAAATTATAGTCTACGCTATCTATGACAATTTGAGATTTGACATATTACATTTAAAAAACTGTGATTTTTATTTTTCATTAACACAAAAGAATACTGGAAATCGAATAACACTATTAAGATTTGTTTATAAGTTTTGTATTGATATAAAATTAAAAATGTACTCATCTAAACTACGGAAGAACGTAAAGAAATTGAAATGTTACAACATAATATCGAAAGTATTTAAGTATGCAATCGATTATACTATTCCAACTCGACAAAGCCCAATCTTCTACGTGGCAACAAAAATTGTTTTTCCTAAAATACCATATCAACATATTACCATTTCCAGCATAGTACAAATAAATGGTATGGTGCACCGCACAGAATTTCTCCCAACTTTATATTAAAATATACATGTACTAAAAACCCATAAAATTTGTGAAACGAAAAAATAGGTGTATATATTGTTGTGGAAATATTACACCTAAGATCTCAAATGAAATAATATACCTGTTACTTACTTACTCTATACCATTATTAACTACAAACAAGGTAATAGAAAACTTATAATAGATAAACATCTTTGTCCACCAAAGAATTAAGAATCAAATTCTTTTTCAAAGACCTGAATTAATAAGTATATATTTGCTTCTATCTCAGAAATGATTGGTTTTATAAACATATATTTCAATTAAAAGAATTGTATCTTAAATAGTACTACAACTTTACGGCAATAAGTTATTTCATATCTCAAATATTTGCGGATAAATGATGAAAATGGTAAAATTTACCTCAGGTAAAGTACCATCGAAGTAATTTTCATGAGAAAATGAGAACTGCCAACCTGTTTATAAAGATAAACAGTTTCAAGATATCATAATACTGGGTTTGAAGAAATTGAACCCATACCTTTCTAAGAGCACCACTTTCCTCTCAGATGGACTCCACCTCCCACTCAAACCCACGAATGCCATACAGGTGGCACAGCCTGCCCATTGAACAAGGAAGTAGAGAGGACTCGGAGGAAAACCAAATGAAAGGCACGCCATCAGATTTTTTGTCAGCCCATATTCTTTTGTCAATATTGTTTGGAGGGTTTTGTTTGTATTTTAATGGGTCTATTATATAGTTCGGTAAAAATAGAATGAGTTTATATTAAGGTAAAAAGTGTGATGATGACGAGATTTTACAGTTAGAAAGAGTGAAGTTTTCTTGTTTGCCTCATAATATTTGGTGAAAGTTTTTAGAGCCTAGATTGTATAGGAGATAATTTGAAGGTGTCGAATGACCAGCCTTTTAAATTACATACCTGTGTATAAATCAATGAAAAAGGATCTATATTATTAGCAGTAGTTTCCAAACTTAGGATTATCCAGGATCTGTCTCCTTGGACTGATTTCATACACACACCAACCTTTTCATTGAACTCTTCAGCGAAGGCGCTACGAAAGATCACCACGAAGGACTGGATCATCAGGAACGATTTAAAAAACGGTTACTTCCAGAGTCCGATCTCCGCAGAATCAGGAGGACATCTGGGTGTGTACTACCAAGGTCGGAAGTACGCGACGACTCGACTACTGATGGGTCATGCTTTGTCCCCGGTGATCCTGCAAAGGACCATAGAGGAGGCGTGCATGGCGGTATCCAGAAGAAAGCCTACATTAATATCGATTGTATACCTGGATGATCTTATACTTCACAGCAAGAAACGAGATGAGCTAGCAGTGGTGGGATAGGACCTGAAAGAATTGGGCTTGATGCTTAACAAAGCCAAATCCACCCTCCAGCCCACGAAGAAGCTCATCTATTTAGGTTTTGATGTGGACGTGACAACACTCCGCCTGACCCTGACACCAACGGCACGACGACGAGCGAAGACTCTCCTAAAGTCTACCCGGACTACCAATACGCACGGGAAACAAAGAATTGCTGGGTATATAAACTGGATCGGCTTTAACCTCGACTGGTGGGGCTTCATGACATCAAGGATACACCAAGGTCTCCCAGACACAGCATTGCGCCAACTAGAAGAAGAGCGGTGGACGAGTCTGACATGGACCAAAGACCTGGGGGAATCTACGCTAATCTTCTTGAACGCAGCCCCTCAGACAATAGCTGGCTACATTCCGGAACTCGCCATTAGCTTCTTGCAGCCCTTCCGGGAGTCCATGGAGATTAACCGAGCAAAGATTGTCACAGCGCTCACTACCCTGCAGTGGGCACTTCAAAACACAACACTGGCTCCCATCCTACTCGGTACCGACAATATCAAAGTCCTCCACAGTCTTATAAATGGCAGAAGATGGTGCTACCAACATGCCAGCCTCAGACAAAGCTATCTGTTCGTGTTTGGTTGCTTGCGGGAGATACCAGCTGATGTCTTCTGGATATAATCGAGACTCAACCCGACAGACAAAGTATCACGGCTGGCAACACCAGAGGAACTACACCAAGAGGCACAAGACGCAGTATTTATAGATCCATTTAAAATTGTGTAATATAAATATGTACCGTACATGTCTTGTAAAAACTTTGGATAGTTGAATAAAGGGATTAGAGCTCTTCCTCTTCTCTCTACTAGCTGTTCTCACGGACCCTCTGACCTCCGCTTTCCACTACCGTGGCGAGTATAAAAGCGCGAGAGTGGAGGGCCAGGGATGACAGTTGGTCGTGAGGAGAAGACCCCTTTAGCTTGAGAATATATAATACGAGTAGTACCCCTTCATGAAAAAATAATTAGTCATCCTAATATTAACAATAATCTAAAAGAAAAATTGTATTCATACCGGGTGTTCATTTCAAACTCTCCACCAAAATATCTCGAAAACAACGCATTGTAGAAAATTAATTTCTAAACAAAAGTTGTTTCGTTCTGAGGAGGAAGTAAGGTGTTAAGGCTGGCATGACCTTGGATGGCATTACTAAGGTGACGTTAAGGTAGCTTTAATTTATTTAAATGAGAATCTCTATTTTCTATTACATTTTCTTGTAGATCACGTTACTTCCCCCTCAGAACCAAACAACTTTTGTTTAAAACTTTTTTTTCTGCAATGCTTTGTTGTCGAGATATTTTGGTGGAAAGTTTTCAAATGAACACCCGGTACAGCATAATTTTTTTCCAGCAAATCGGACATGATTCATACCACGGATATTATCTGGAAATAAGATGCTAGTCAAATGTTTTCAACTTTATTTTTCAAGAATTCTATCAACATATTATCAGCTATCCAATCAGTCTTTTTAAATTTAGTGGCTCTCACTATTAAACTTTATAAGAAACAAGCAACGATTATGTTGCTACAGCAGTTGATTTAGCTAAAGTATGTTATAAAAAATAATAAGATTTTAAAATTGAATATACTAATATTGGTTTTATGTAAATAAAATGGATTGAATCATTAAAAGTTCATTGATGATTATAAAATAAATTTGATAACATTCTGACTGAAAATTAAGTTAATAATATTTTAAGTTTGACAATATTTTCCTAATTGAGATATAAAATCTAGAATAAAAATTGATTTAAAATACAATGACAATTATAAATTTTCAAAATATGAAAATGATTTGTAAAGATTAACTAATGGTTGGAAATTGAGAGTTTAGTATTTTCAAAATTATTATAATAGGTACTATTTGATGAATTATAATATAAAAATACCACCCTATTGGTACACTTTAGTTATTAAAAGCGTATCATTGGGGCATGTCAGAAACAATATTTCCACTTTTAATTAAAGTGACATTTAAATTAAAATGTCATGATTTATAAACACAAAAAATATAGATAAACAATTATAATAAACCAGAAGTACACAAATTAATGGTCAAGAATAAAAGAGACTAGCAAATTGTGAAGTAATAATTAATATTAAGAATATGTTTGCATTAGTTTTGTAATTAATTGTGTAATTAAAAGTCTTATATTGAATATAGTCCCATGCTCCTTGATGTTAAACGATGGTAAAAAACCAGCCATTAAATTTTAACTCTGGATATGTTTCGGTATGTTATAATACCATCATCAGGATTTTAAATGACATAAGTATGTTTTAGTGGTTAAGTTCATCTAGTTTTCTCTTAACTAAATCACTTGTCTCCCGTCACCATAAGAGTGCTTCAATTAGCGTTTCTACTTATTTGGCTTCATGCTATCATCAGCGAGCACGACTAACTTCGGTGTCACTTCTCTGTTCTAACAGTCTTATTGGTGAGCTTATATTTGAAACAAGTAGTTTGGTGACTTTGACTTAATATACTCAATGGCGTTACAATAAAATTAGTAAAGAATTAGCCATTTTGGTGGCCGCATGGTCTAAGGCATTACTCTCGCAATATACTATATTGATAATGACGGGGAGATCGTGGTTCGATCCCAGTCGTGTGTATTGAATTTTTTCCTAGTTGGTTTTCCACGCTCTCTCTTTCCACGCAAATTTGGGTACACTTACTCTAAATTCAACCTTACTCATCCCTAATACATTAGCCTAGTTATAAATTAAGCGTAAAGTCCGAATGGATAGTTAGATGTGGTGCTAAAATATTGTTGCTTTGTATAACAAATTCCAAAATGTTTGTTCATACCAATACTTGTGTGAACATATTTTACTGATTCCATCTTGGCCCTACCCTCCTATTCCCCGAGGAAGGCATGACCTACAAACTTTTTATTATTTAAGTTTTGTAGCCTGTTCAAGCTACACGCATTTAAGTTGTTACTATTGTAAAGTTAATATAGTGTATAGGGGTCTAGATTGTGAAGAATTATAAACTGTAAATAATTGTATGGTTCTTTACTGTAAAGGATCAGTAGAATACCTAATATTTTAAATAATGGAAAAACTGAGTGATTGATAAAATTTTATTTTTTCACATAGTTTTATGGATTAGCGTTCTTTTGAATTAAAACAATTATTTTTGCTTGTAAGTCAAAACAAAGTTTAAAATGGTACACTCAAAAAAACTTATATTTTAATTTTCCATCTTGAAACAAAAACAAAACTAATTAACTTTATAGCTAGTGTCCCATAAGATAATGTCTTCAAAGCCAGAACAAAAACCAAACTAATTAACTTTATAGCTTTTAGATAATGTCTTCAAAGCCAGAACAAAAACAAAACTAATTAACTTTATAGCTAGTATTCCATAAGATAATGTCTTCGAAGTCAGAACAAAAACAAAACTAACTAACTTTATAGCTAGTATTCCATAAGATAATGTCTTTGAAGTCAGAACAAAAAAGTAGCTTTTTACGATCGCAATGTCATAGTGTCCATCGGAAAACCACTCATAATTCCAGATTTCTTAAATACATACCAGAATGAACATAAATATATGTTTGTAATAATAAATGTGTACGCAATATATATGAAATAGTTCTATAATTTAAGTTTAAAGTTCTGTGATTTATATTTGATTTAATTTTATTATTATTATTGAACATTTGACTTGGCTTAAAGTATTTTCTTATTAATTTCTAATTCAAGTATTCAAACATTTTAAACCCACATAGTAGGAAAACGTTTCATTTCTGAAAACGATTCGTAGAAACACTTTCTCAAGTATTAGAACACCCCTCTGTACCACCCTCACCCTTCTTACTTTGTTTCAACCTCATTACAGAAAAACAGGTAAAAACGAAACCTTTTATAATATAAAAGCAAATTAAAATTGTTTAAAAAACAATGGACATTAATCTAATATTAAATATTTTTAGGTTGAAATTAATTAGAAAATGTTTTGTTTTTAAGATATAAATTTTTGTTTGTATACATTGCACCAAAATCACCACACACTATCTAACAATATAATAATCCCACAGCTAAATAGCAATTAAATATGACTGATCTTTGAGACCAACTTATTCCAGAGGTTATAAACAGTATCGTCTGATACCCTGGCTCAGTTGGTAGCGTGTCTGTCTACTAAGCTAAGGGTCCCGGGTTCTTTTCCTGGCACTGTCGTAAAATGTATCATAGGTGAAATATGGGTTTACCCTTTCACAGTGATGAATTAACGGCCTGGGGGATGGATGTTGTGTCTATACTAGATTTAAGTTAGTTTAAAAGTAATGTGTGGATTTAATCAGTCGGTTCACAAAGTTCACGTTAAATACCTTGATAAATACAAATTAAAAAAAGTGCAGCACACCTGATAATAAGCATAGATGTTAAAAGGTTGACGAAAACAAACCAAATGTATTTTAATACAATGTAAACAGAGTCGCAATAAAGAAAATGAAAGAAATATATTACTTTTCCGTATAAAGATCCTCGTACACTGGCATAGTAGCTTATGCTCGGGAAGTAAACAATACATGTAGAATTTTGTCAATGGCTGAACAATTTTCTCCTTCCAAAACTCATCATTTCTGTGGATTTTCTGAACAGCCATTCCTAATGGTGTCAAGAATACAAAATATCATTTTTTCCGCCTTGTGATATGAATTTGTCCTTCCACTTGTAATATATAATGAACAATAAAAACACTAGCAGCGGCGGTGCATACATCTTCTGTGGCGATCCTTATCTCCACTAACATATAGTTATATTAATATATTTATAACAGCGTTAGGGCTAGTTGAATAGTCACTGGATAAACTAATAGATGGATATCCTATAATTTAGCTAGTCCATGAATAGATTTCTTCTGTGTTGTATCACAATGTTTTGAATATAAGTTTGTTTTATAGTTTCAACAAATATATGTAGTATGTTTTTATTTAGGCTAGCAATAGAAATAAAATATTTCTTGGTAGTTTTCACACCAGTGGAATGTTTTGGTGGCAAACGTTATGGATAGGAGGGAAAAGTAATTCCAAAGATAAGGTAAAAGTCATTTAAGAAGGCGTTCATTGTATTTGTATAGACCTACCTAAATAACCTTGATGAAAGTTCCAAAACACTCTTCAAATGACGAGGCATTTTATCATTTTTGGATTCTACTGCTAGTTAAAGATCCTCTTGTTTGCCACATGACTGATTTCCAACTCTAAACAGAAAATGATATATGGTCGTTTAAATTCAATCATGTTTATTGGGTTGTTTGAAAAAACAACACAATCATTAGAATTATATTCAAATTAAAAAGTCAAACAAGTTTATCTATATATTTTTAATTTTAAACTTCTTTCGGGCTTGAGCGGCGTGGATTGTTTTATTATTTACAGCGTTTCCAGCAACATTGCAGTTGCCATTTTTAGGGAGTTAATGTGTTTTAGCGGAAATTTGGCCTCCTATATAGTAGGGTCTACTTGAAAATACACGTGGCTTCACTCAAATTAATATAAAATTTAATCGAGATCAGAAGACATGAGATAGTCCCTCCCTTTCTGCCCAAGAATGACAGGGCACGGAACCTAAATAGATAGGATACTATTTCCCCAAATATTTCCAAGGGCTCTAACAATCACAAACCATTGGTGGTGGAACCGGTGGAGCAGGGGGGTAATGCCCCCTGGAAATAATTTGGCCCCTGGAATAAATTTGCCCCTCCCTAGATAGTCCTATAGTTCACATCCTCTGTTATTATCGAGTATTACGCTAAAAAACGGCCTTGCATCAAACTCTAAGCTACTTCTAGAGGCATGAAATTATCAAAAGTTTTCTGGAAAAGACCACTACAAATAGTTTCTATCTCTAGAAAATCTCGTTGAGAGGAACACTTTAATTGCTTCAAGGGTCATCCGAATTTCAAAAATTTCTAGGGAGGACAACTCCAAATAGCTTCTGAAGGTATTCAATTTTCAAGTATTTGTTGGAGGAGGACCCCTTCAAATATCTTCTAACTGCATCTTTATTTTCAAAAACTTTCAGGGGTAACCATTTAAATAGTTTATAAGAAGATAAAATTTTGCGAAATTTTTCCAGGCAAACAAAAAAATACTTGAAATAGCTTTCAAAGGCATCTAATTTTTGAAACAAAATCAGGCGAGGTGAAATCTTAATTAAAAATGTAGGGGGCAAGACACCTTCTAATAGCTTTCAGGGAATTCAAATTAAAAAAAAATTGTTGTGGACTATTTAAATTAAATTCTAAAGGAATCCAAATCTCAAGAATATCATGAAGTAATACTACTTCAAAAAATTTCTAGCAGCACAAAATTTCGATATAACTCAGAGGGAAAACTATTCTAAATAACTCTTACAGAGTCTAATATCAGAAGATTGTGGTAGGACCACCCAAAATTAATGGCAGCAGAACCGGGGTGTGGCGTCTTTGGGGTTATTGCCCCTCTTGGAATAAGATTCCCTTCATATAGATTTATTTCACAACTTCTGATATTCTTGAATAAGAAGTTGAAAGATAGACTTGCATCAAACTCCAAAAAACTATTAAAAGCATTTAATATTACAAAATGTGACAGGTAGGGACCACCCCAAATAGTTCCTAGAGGCTAAACTTTAAAAATTTGCCGGGAAAGGGCCAGTCCAAATATATTATAAATGCATAAGTTCTGCTTTTTTTAAAAATATAAGCTTCTTATTACCTGTTTGGGTTATACACCTGTGCACTAATTACGCCAATGTGTTTGGGATTTGTAAGGTTTAATTAAAAGAAATAACACCCGTATTCATGTGGAGAGAGAGTGTAAAACCATTTAGTATAAAATCACCCTTGACGTACCCGACCAGGATCAAACTCCGATCTCCCCCCCCCCCCCCCCCCATCAACAGCCAGTCTATTGCAAGAGTAACAACTTAGAGTTAGACTATGCCACCATCGAAGCAGGTAATAATTTTAAAAGATTGGAAATCCGTAATTATAAAACATAGACATAGCAGGCGGTCGTTCTTTGTATCAGTAAATCTGTCAGCAACCCGTAATCAGAAACCAAGGAGATCACAAGGGGTCGTTCTTTGTATTAGTAAATCTGTCAGCAACCCGTAATCAGAAACCAAGGAGATCACAAGCGGTCGTTCTTTGTATCAGTAAATCTGTCAGCAACCCGTAATCAGAAACCTAAGAGATCACAAGGGGTCGTTCTTTGTATCAGTAAATATGTCAGCAACCCGTAATCACAAACAAAAGAGATCACAAGGGGTTGTTCTTTGTATCAGTAAATCTGTCAGCAACACATAATAACAAACCAAGGAGATCACAAGGGGTTGTTCTCTGTATTGTATCCTAAATATGCCTCAGCCTCACTCTCGCCAGTCAATGCGCGATTAGAACCCGAAATGTTGACACTTGACGTATAATCGGATTTAATTCTTTTTTTTGTTAATTTTAAATTTGTTTTATTTTAATTTTAACTTAGTAAATTCTTTTGCAAAACAAGAGTGACTGGAAGCCTAACACAACAAACCAATTTTTGGAATTATACCAAGATGAGCCGTTTTTGTGGGGACCGAAACATATGTACCACAAAGATAAGAAGAAATTGAACGATGCGTAGGTTCACATAAGTTGATGTTGTAAAGCAAGTTCGACATCCTCCACCATAGACATCGAAATAAAGACTTCATGACAGATGACTGAGGACCAGAGGTGAGAGTGTGAGAGTATCTCTCGTCTTCACTCGGCTCGTACAGTCTCGTCAAATGTCTCATGCGAGATGTCTCGGCGAGAGTGTGAATGAAGCATAACTTATAATATTCGCCTAAGATAACAGAAATATGCAAAGCACTTTCTCATTCGGAAGCTAGAAGATAAATAAACAATAATAACGTAGATTTCAAAGAAGAGGGAACCAGAGCAAGGTTTATAACGTAAGGTTAAACAATAACAACTTTATTTGAAGTGAAAACAGTTTTAACATGAAGGAGAACAAACTTTTTATTTCACAACCAAGAGGTTGAAAAAAGCAGGAAACCTATTATAAACCAGCTTCTTCTTATTTCAATCTCTTAGAGGATTTTACCAAAAATTCCCTAAATTACTTTCACCCGTTCAAAGTGTAATATTTCTAAGTCAAGTGCCTTACATAAGATACGGAAAAAGTACCCCCTCTCCAGTAACCGACCTTAAGGGAAGAATTTCAAAAATTTCAAAATTTGTTTTTCCCGTTAGCTAAAAAGAACTACCCTGGCAAGTTTCATCCTTCCAGCCCAAGGGGATTAGAAAATACGATTATTCTTATAAAAAGGTTTCAACTTCCGTCCAACCTGCCACCTCTTTTCACCTCTTAATGGTCCAAAAACGTATTTCCTAACCGTTAGTACCCATAAGGATTGAATTTAGAAAAACCCAGACTCTGACTTATTACTTAAAAAACCTTCCTGCCCAGTTTCATATTTCCAAGATTTGGAAGATACTAGTACAGTTTTAAAAATGTTCCAACCCCCATCTCACCTTCTTGGGGGTCGAATTTCACGAAACCTCTTCTTATAGGATGACTGTGGCCCTAAAAAATATTAAATATCAAATTTGATCGATATTGGAGGACATGAATCTTACTATCCCTTTTGGCCCCTCTTCACCCCCTTGGGGATTAAATTTTTATAGCCCTCAAAAATGTCTGGCCAAATTGTAGAAGGGAGCAAGAATGTAAAATTTCAATGCTCTATGTACACTCCGTCGAGATTGTAAGGTATCAACTTTATAAATCAGCCTGCGTGGTATGCTATACCTTCATACATGACGGCAGAATAGTTTGCTTAGCTACGCCGAAGGATAGATTTAGAGAGAGCCTTAAGTCCTTAAACTATTTCTTGACTGTCTGGAAGGAGTGATGGGGGAGGGGATATGTCTTTTTGCGATGTCCAAATGGTTTGATCTACTAAATAAATTTTACTTTTTGGTTCCCTTCCTAATAAAATCAATAATTCCTTAAATATTTAGTTAATTAATTATGTTTTGTCTCATTAATATATGGGCTAGATTTTTTTTAGCTGTTAAAGATTTAACAACGCCACACATTATTTTAACAGCAGTGCTACCCACATTTATTGGTTTTACATGGAACCTTAAACCAGGTCTACCTCTTTTCAGAATCTTTATTACTGTGAATAATAATTATGAATTTATTAATAATTAATTATCATATTCCACACATGTAAAGCAAGTAACATATTAACTTTAATAGATTTTTATTTAATTTATAAGAAGCTGAGTTTAAAAAACTTAGATAATTTAAGGGCACCAAACCTGATTTAAGATATTTTATATTATTTCAAGGTGGACAAAAAAAGATATTTGATAAAAATATTATCTATTGGACATATTTTAGTTATAAAAGTGAATTTATTTGTTTCTTCAACGTTTATATGACTGTCTATAGCTTTGTGGGACCATAGTTCGATTCCATACCTTATTTACTGTTACCATAACGGCCATAATATAACTATTGGTAAAAGGTTTTGATAAATACTTTGATTGAGAAAAATGGTAGTTTAATAAGATTTTCGTTGATGATAATTTTCTATTAAATTAAGTGTATAGTGTTAATTTATTTTTGTCAAATCTGTTTTTTCACTAACTCAATTCTGGAAATCCAAACATTAAAACTGGCCATATCTTAGACAATTATTAATATAAGAGTAAAGAGGTTTACATAATTGAAAAGCAAAGAGAAATATTGTATTTGGTTTACGAGATTAAAAACACTTTACATTATATCTCAGCTTTTTTAAGGTTTGGAAAGTAAATATCTTTAAGTTAAAAAAATATTGTAGTTCTGTACTGTTTTTAAGAATGTCTGTCTGTTGGCAAAGATACCTGGATCTTCATAACCGAGCAGTGCATTTATTTATATTCACTGGGATGTCTGCTAAGGGAGGCTCTCGCATATATACAGTCAGGGTTTGAATCTCCGATAAAGATACGGCCGGATTTATTTATATCTGTAACTTAGGACCTCTGGAACCACTTAACCGACTGCGGTGCGGTTTTTACTTAATTTTTATACTGGACCAATATCCAGGCAGGTTTTAGCATTATTTGTGTATATTCAGGAGTTTTGGTGTGAGTCCCGGTGAAGGGCCAGCCGATTGTTTGTATATATTTATGGAACCACATAATTACTATGGTGTAATTTCTATTATTCTGTAGAGTATTTATCCAGCATTTTTAGTGTAATAATTATAATCGGGTGTTTTGGTGTGAGTCCCGGTGAAGTGTCAGCAGGATATTTAGGATATTTGTATATATATATATATATATATATGGAACCACTTAACCGATTGGGATGTAGTTTATCTTTTTTGGTAGGATATTAATCCAGGCATTATTTAGCATGATAAATCAGGTGTTTTGGAGTGACCCTGATGAAGTTCCAACCGGATATCTTTTTATGTTGCTTAATATTTATGGTTCATTTTAGCCCATATTTGTGCAGTTATTTATATCTGAAGGAATTCCGAATAAACACCCTCAATAGTCTCAGCTGAGATTCTAGACATCCCCATCATCGACAAGCTAGACTAGAATTGCTAGATATTTAAACACGGGAAATATGTTTCGTTTATCAACTAATCGATTGTTTGCATTTTTTTTTTTGGTCTTATAAAACATAAGAGTGTATTTATTTAGCCCAAAGGCTGGCTCCACTTGTCTGGTCTGTATAAGCAGACCTTAGCCCTCAATATCCATTTTCCCAATCCCATACATTACAATGTATTGGGCAAAAGTGTGTTCATAAGCTCAAGGACAGGTTTTATATCAAGCAGGTGGGAACAATTTACTAGAAAATTCTTATCACCACCCAAATCCCAACCCTGTTAGTAAAGATGTAAGGATTTATTGATTTAGGCCTACACTAATTTCTAGGTAGAGCTTTTCACGCTATATTGGTTATTTTAAAAATTATATTTTTTTAATACTACGTATAAATATTTTAAAATAGTTACTGGCTCATTACTGTGGCATAGAAAAATTTCAATGTGCTTATTCCTTTTTTTCAAGGAAGCAATATATTAATATGTAAGTTTAGATGAATCCGCATTATGTAGGTTCAGAACCAAATAATATATTATATATATATATATTTAGTGCCGCACCGCACCCATTCGGGTTTTACGCCTGTATACTATTTACTATAATTAGTTAATGTTAAGGATGGCTGAATTTACAGGAAGTGTGGCCACATTTGCGTGAAGAAAGAGTTGAAAACCGTTTATGAAAAACCCTCTCAGTGAACCCGGATATCCCCGTCATTGTCAGTTTAGTCTATTGAGAGGCTAGCATATTAGAACATGTGACCACCGAAACGGTTGAATCGTGCTATACGTAAATAGTCTTCTTATTAAATGATATTTTTTAGTTTGTTTTGTTTGGCCTTCGAGTCAGTGCTTGCTGTCATGAAATGCTTATAGCAAACCATTCTTGCTCCGTTGTTAAATAGGCCAGCGTGGCCTGCATTTACCAAACACAATACAAGCAACGTCCTCTCCAGCCATGCGTTTCGATAGTTTAGAGTGTAGTTATCAATTGGATGTTACAGGCTAGGCTTCTAGAGTCAAGGAGGTATTAGACAAGAGCATTTTCTAGGAGGGTCAAAATAAGGAGTGGCGATAGGGGAGGATCTTTTACGAAAAAGTGTGAGGAAGACAACGTATAAACTAACTTGGATGTCAAGTTAATTTAGTCCGTTTTTCCTGTAACAAGGAGGTCAGGGCTCAAATCCTGATTGGGTTTGATGAGGTTGCATTTCTTAAGTGGTTTCTCATGCTGTGTATTCCAGCTAATCATGACGTGGAAGACAAGGTTCGAATCTTGTGTGAAAAAGTACGCACATGAAATACATCATTATTTTGAAAATAATTGTTTATTGATTATGATTATTATTATTATTATTATTAATACCACCACGTCTTACTACCCGTTCGGGCCATACGCACTTATGCTAATGTGTAATGATAGGGTGATTGTGAGATGAAATGGAGGACCTACAGTTTAAAGTGGAATCCGAACCACTGTGGAGGCCTGGCATTCCACACATTCACAAGTTGTGATTAATACACGTCTTGTCAGAGGTGAAGGAAGGGTTTAGCAATTAGATACATCTGTGCCGGGACCGAGGATTGTACCCCGAACCCCCAGCACAGATGCCCGACACTTTACCCCTAGACCGCAAGGTCACCAGGGATTATTAATAAAAATTAACTTTATTCTGGTTAATATCTGACACCACTCTCTCATCGTCGATTTTTGTATATTTGTTCTACTTTCTTTGCAAATTACGTTTTTACATGACTTAAACATATTATTTTATTCTCTTCATGAGAAAATGTGTCAGCGTAGTTAGAATATTGACATATTAAAAAAAGGGATCTAAATGAATATTATGGATAATTTCTCTGAACAAACATATTTTCACCACGTTGTATGTATTTAGTTTTCTTTGCGAGTCTAACTTTACCATAAGGTCCTTACTAATTATTTATCGTTCTTGGATACGATTCAAGGGAGAGATTTAGGAAATCATATTTGAACTTGAGTTGGATATAAAATATTATTTTTTTTCGGTGGGTTTGCCTTGTAACATTCCATGAACTACTTTTGGATGTGGTGTATCAGGTATTCTATCTTAGGTAAATTTTTTATTTGTTTTTTCACCATCGCGTCTCACCACCCGTTCAGTTTGGACGCCATCCCCCTCTTCGGTTGAAACATTCTGAGAGTGATTTTGTTGAAATAATCCTACTATTGTACAAAAGAGCTTTACAGAAGTAAAAAATTAGAGCTTTTGACACTTTGTTTAATACTTCAATCAAAATATTTGTTTGTATGAAATTATAATATATTTCTTAGTTTTTATTCATTACTTTTAACCGTCAGTTTGGCTGAGATGGTAACGTGCCATCCTCATGATCTAGAGTTCAGGTGTTCAGATCTTGAGAGTTCAATTATTTTTTTAAATTTATCAGACAGTAAAAAAAACCTTTCATTTTAAATTTTTGTATTAATCAGTAGGTCTATATAATTTGTTTTTAAATTTTGGATAGAAGTATATAAGGTATTTGAGCATATGTAGAATACCACAAAATTTTTATTTAAAAATAATTTAATAGGTTAGTAAATTATAATCAGTACATTAATTTTGAAATTTTGTATGTTGTTGATTATTTAAAAATAAAATTATTAGGTTTATGATATAAAAATATACATATTTAAAAATAAGGCTAAGCAAACTAATTGTTAATTGCATAGTAACAACATTTAGTGCATAGTTATGTTTTAAAATAGTTAAGAATATAAAATAATGTTTTACTGAATTCAAATTATTAACAAGTGATTTTTTATTCCGAAATAAAATTAAATCACTGTATTCTAGTTGGAATTGATCCGATGAACCTCTGAGCTTCAGACTAGCACGCTACCAAGTGAACTAACGAACATATGAAATTATGTGAACGTTTAACTCATACTTACATAACCCGAGAAATTTTTGAGACAATAAACTTAGATGCAATCAAATGGAAGATGGTTTCCTAATAAAACCAAACAAACCGAATTACATGATACACTTAATACAATAATAGTGTTTACTTTCAGTTACGCTTCTTGTATAATGGCGGATTGTGGCATCCCTTCGCTTTAATCCCTTGGTACGTCAAGGTTTTACAGTGTTGTCAGATTGAAAACTCATTCACAAGCGAAACAACGCCACACCAACTCGCACGAGATTACTAACCTTTCAAAATTAGCTCTGTTTTAGTACAGCCTGCGATTTGCGAGATAATGAGCAGCGAGTTTTTTTTTTTACAACTTTCAAAATTAGGGGTCCAGGGGTGGCCAACATTATTTTCTGTCATACCACTATCTACATTCTACGCTGTTGGCATTGTGCGTGTAGCTATAGTCCAAAACCACAAACCTTACCTGACTACTGCCCTTTTTCCCCATCGTGGACAGTAAAAAATAGGCCTATTTGGAGATTTGAATAGGGGATGAACAAAGTTATTCAAATTTTAGCAACAAGTTAAGTTGACCGAAAAAACCGATTTATTTGTTTCCTGATGTAAACGATTTTATTTATTTAATCTACGGTGACCTTAAGGTTGGAACTTAAAATTACTTTGCTTGCCATTATTGTCGTGTGTTGGTCATCTATGCCCTGCTTTCCAGACAATACCTGTCTCGCAAGGTGTTCGGCCGGGGAGAACTACCTGGCTAGTCACTAGTCTGACATCACCTATTTTTACAGCACAAACGTTTCAAGATCTAGAGCCCTGGGCTGCAGGGTGAATCCCGGTATAGTGTACTAAGGGAGGTTTTTATTAAATAATTTCACACTGTTATCAAATCTAACCTAATCACGTGCGGGTAAGTTTGCTAGTAACGCTACATTACTCCTGACTACACCATTATAGTAATGTGTAATGCCCGGACGATAAATAAGACACAAAGCAAAGAAACATTTATTTTTTGATAAATTAGTATACGAAATATACAAAACTCGCTAACCAAAAAAGTTATTTATGGTTATTACTTCACTGTGAAAGAGCCTTAGCCTATAGGTAATTTATAACTAATAGTCTATTTATTGGAGGTATTTAACATGCACGTTATGCACCGAGTGATTATATCAGCAAACGAGAATTTCTATGAGCGATAGCGAGAGAGCCTTCCAATTCTGCCGGGAAAGGTATTTTCACACACCTTCCAGGGTTCTTTTAAATACCACAATCGACTTGGCACCGACAACTTTACTTCCTCTCCGAATGAAGTTGTGCTACGAATTTTAAACGTTCAAGAAAAATTCATCGACCTCGGCTGGGTTTGAACTAATAGTTAGGATCCAAGATATCAATCTGTATAAAGAAATATTTTTTGTAAATTTTTTAGACACAATCATAATTATTATAACTTATTTGTCACATTAATATAATTGTAACTGATTGTAGGTCTATCTATACATGTTAAATTGTATCAATATGTATCTGATTAAATAAAAATATGGACGAAAATTAATGCTTTAAACTACTACTAATTCTTCATAGCAACGTGTAGTCTACTTGTTTTAGCTCAATCATTATTACAAAGAGTTTAAAATACTCATAAACTACAAAAATATAGCCTTCAAGAGAATAAAACATTGTTTTAAACTATGATAATATAACTATAGAAACTATGATAGAATTTAAAAAATAAACACACGTAAGTTAAACTCAAAGTCACAACTCAATTTTTGGATTCCGTACTAAGAATAGAACTCTTATGAAAAACTCACGTCATATATCTTTTATCAGTCCTACACAGATCTCAATATTTGAATGTTTAGATATATAAAGTCAAAGCTTGGGTTGCAGCTAAGTGCTAGCATGCCCACATGGAACGGGTTGGTAACAATTTTGAAAAAAGACGAATAACGGAATTTGGAAATCATTAAAAGTAAGTTTACGCTTTATTATTATTTTTACCTAATTGTGAGGGTACTTTTGAAAACTTTTACCGTGAGGGTTTCAAATATATATATATATAAAAAATATTTTAATATAATAGTATACATATATTATAATTTTTTTAAATAAAAAGTCTCATATACGGAATTTTTAAAATGTTGGGAAAACACTGAAAAAAAAGAATATTTAAAACATATGTTTCTTACATTAAAAATAATTTTATTTATATGCAAATAATACTTTTCGAAATATTTCTATATTAATATCATCAGTACTTTTACTCATGAATGCCACCTGACGACAACTTTCGACGGAGCAAGACCGCATAAACGAGGAGAGGATGGCGAGCCTAGGCACGAAATCCAAATAGCCTCCACCTAGTGCATACTTGATCCATAGTAGCGCATACATTAAATATACGTAAAGAATGAAAACTAACAAAGCAATGCATATTATTAAGCCATAAAGATATTGCTGAAAGTTTGTTTACTATTTTGGTTCCTAGATAAAGCTAAAGTGATATTTAATATATATGAGTACACCTTAATTTTTTTTTCAATAATTCATAGCCGATCTCACTTAGAGAGACGCGTATCATCCTAAGGTTTCATTTTTTAAATTTTTTGAGGTATCAGACGTGTACTTTTTGAACTGACTGATAAAATCAGCGCACTACTTTGATACTATCTTAAAATTTGAAAAGACACAACATGCCCGTCCATTAGCTCCTCACTTTAGAAAGGGAAACAAATGTTTCGCTAAAAATAAAAGTTCTTCTATGGCAGGAATCGAACCTAGTTTACTTAGATTATTAATCAAACATGCTATCGATTGAGCTAAGCTGTCGCAATTTCTAAGTATTAAATTAATCTGTAAATAGTGCTCTGGTTGGATTCTTGGTTTAGAAAGCATTTATAATAATAATAGTAAGGTAACCAATAATTATTTAAAGAGTATGAGATTTTAACATATAGGTTGTAGCGCAGACTACTAAATACATCATTTATTTGGTCTTGAAATTAGCTTGGAAAAAGTAATAACTGTTGGCTTAATGCAAAAAACAAATGTTTAGAAGATGTATGAATGTTAACTGCATTAGAAACTGTCAGTATTTTGCTAGTGCATTACTTGATAAAGTTAATAATGTGATCCATCCTCCTTTTAGACAAGCGCCATTTAGCTATTATACGCTATACGTGGACATTCACGGCCAACAAGCACACAGAACGAGCTATTTATTAATATGTTTGAGTGCCAGGAAATTTCACTGTTTCTCAGATAACCTTCATATAGTCATTCTTAAATCAATATTACAATGAAAGAGTGTTTAAAGCAATTGTTGAGGGTTGGGTTTTTTACTTGTTTTTTTAGCACCGCGTCTTACTACCCGTTCTGGTAATACGCCTAAGTACTAATTACTCTAATGTGTTAGGAATTGGAGAGGTTGAAGTTAGAGGAAGTGAAATTGCATTTGCGTGGCGGGAGAGTGGAAAACCATTTAGGAAAAACTACCCCAATTCACCTGAGCGAGATTAGAACCTCTATCTTCCTGTCCACATCAGTTGAGCTAAACAGGAAACTAGCGCGTCAGCTAACTACTCCACCGGGGTGGGTCTGTGAGTTGTTGATAATCTCATTGTAATAAAGACATTATTGATTGAACTAAAAAAAGAAAGCCCCAAATTAATCATAGATTATAGACGAGTGTGATATCTTATCGAAACACTAACACAATAAAATATTCAATATCTTATATTAAACAAAATTACAAAGTAAAATAAATATTCTAGGAAATACGGTAAATAATTTATATTTTCCTGCATCGGTAGTCATGTGGACAGAAAATTTCTCATATGGTCCATTTTCAGTGATGGATGAAACAGGGTTCTAGTCCTGGCTGGGCATATTGAGACAAGTTTTCCTAAATTTTTTTCCAACTTTCTTCCAAGCAAATGTGGCTACATCATCTTTAATTTGTATCTTTTTCATCACTAGCCCCCAGAAATTAGTAGTAAAAATGGTTGAAATAGGTAATATTATGTTACATATAAATATTCTCCTATAGTTCACTCTGGACTATATTATCCTCTTCGCGGAAGAACAGAATTTCCCCTTCCGGCTGACCCACAAAATCCATTATAGATAGGACTGTCAGCATTTCCAAGGACTCACAGCAAAACACCTGATTAAACTAATGTTAAAACCTGTCTGGATATAAAAACTACGTTGATCTATATACACAACATTCATCCGAAACTTTAACAGGGACTCGAACACCAAAATCTAAGTCTATCATGCTGCAATTTGCCTGATTGATATCCTACGGAAAATAATTAACTACGGAATTAGTTGTTCACAAATATCAGGCTGGTTCTTCACTGAGACTCACAACACAAAACATGGTTAAATCATGCTAAAACATGCCTGGATAAATATTCTACAAAAAAAAAATTGCAATGGTTAAGTGGTTCCATAGATATATATATATCCAAATATCCGGCTGACACTCCACCGGGATTCACACCAAAACACCTAATTATTATACTAAAAAAATGCCTAGATAAATACTCTAGAGAATACTTAAATTACACCACAGTAATTATGTGGTTCCATAAATGTATACAAAAAATCAGCTCGCACTTCACCGGGACTAACACCGAAACACCTAATTATAGACAAATAATCCTAAAATATGTCTGGATATTTGGCCAGTATAAAAGTAAAAACCGCACCGCAATTGGTTAAGTGGTTCCAGAGGTCCTAAGTTACAGATATAAATAAATCCGGCCGTTTCTTTCACGGAAACTCAAACGCTGACTGTATGTATGATAGATCCTCACTTAGCAGACATCCGAGGGGATATAAATAAATTCACCACAATTGGTTACCCAGTTCCAGGTATCTTTGCCAACACGCATAAATTCTTAAAAACAGTACAGAACTACAATATTTTCTTACTAAAAGATATCTACATTCCAAACCTTAAAAAAAAAAATAGAGATATCATGTAAATTGTTTTTAATCTCGTAAACCAAATACAATACTTCGCCTTGCTTTTCAATTATTTAAACCTCCTTTCTCTTATATTATATTAATACTTGCCTATGAAATGGCCAGTTTTATTATTTGGATTTCCAGAATTGATTTAGTAAAAAAAAAAAAAAAGATTTGACCAAAAAAAATTAAATATGAAATTTATTAGAAAATGTTCATCAACGTAAATCTTATTAAACTACAATTTTTCTAATAAAATATTTATCAAAACTTTTTTCAATATTTATATTGTGGCCATTATGGTAACATTAAATAAATTATGGAGTCTAACTATGGTCCCACAAAGCTATATACAGTCATAATAACGTTGAAGAAACAAATAAATTCCCTTTTATCAATAAAATATGTCCAATAGATAAGATTTTATCAATTTTTTTTTGTTTATCCGGAAATTGTATAAAATATTTTAAATCAAAATTGGGACCCTTAAATAATATAAAAAAAATTTAAACTCAGTGTCCTAAAGATAAAATAAAAATCTTTAAGATTCAATTTGGTATTTGAGTTACATGTGTAGAATATAATAATTAATCATTAATAATTTAATAATTAGCTATTCACAGTAATTAAGATTCTGAAAAGGGGGAGACCTGCTTTATGTTACCATGTAAAAACAATAAATGTGGGTAGCACTGATGCCAAAATATTGTGTGGTTTGGATAAATCTTAAACATTAAAAAAAAAATCCAGGCCATATATTAATGAGACCAAACATAAATAATTAACTAAGTATGTAACGAATAATTGATTTTATTAGGAAGGGAATAAAAAAGTAAAATTAATTTAGTAGATCAAACTATTTGAACATCTCAAAAAGAAATATCTCCTCCCCCATCGCTCCTTTGAAACAGTCAAGAAATAGTTTAAGTAAGGACTTAAGGCTTTCTTTAAATCAGGCCTTGGGCGTAGCTAGGCAAACTATTCTGCAGTCATGTGTGGAGGTATAGCATACCGCGCGGGCGTGAGCCAGTAAGTTGCTAACTTACAATCTCGACGGAGGGTACATTGGTTCAAAATATACATTAGTGAATTTGAGCCCTTTAAACCGCCTCTTTTTACCCCTTAGAGGTCCTTATGGGATTACATTTGAAAACCCCTAAAAAAAGGGTTAGCCTAATAATAGAAAGGACCAGATGAATAGCCCGTGATATATCGCGTGCAGGTGCCAACGTGGCAGGCACTACGGCTGTGGCAGGAAACCACAGGAATTTCTCGATGAAATAACTTCTGCACCAATTATTTTAGAATGGGACTTGTTCCCGAGGGACCATTATCAACACAAATTTGAATTCTGGCTTCAAACACTTTTATATCGAAAAGGTGCCCAAAAAAAGTTTTACCAAAGAAACTTTATTTTTATGATTTTTTGTGATAATCTTTGATAGGGGGCAGAAACCCCTCTTATTTATTTAAAGAACTAATCCGGAAAACTAATATTATGATGGTCAAGAAATAAGAGTATTTTTAGTGACGAAATAACTTCTGCATCAATTTTAGCAGGGTAACTATGCCCGAGGGAGATAGGCCCCCCAAAAGTTGAATGTTGGCAACAAACACGTTCTTTATCGAAGGGGTGTCTAAGAAAAAATATTTTACTGAATCAATTTTATTTTTAATATTTTTTTTGTGAAGTTATGACAGGGGACATAAATCCCCTTATTTATCCAAACAAATCTAATCCTGAAGACTAAGATAAGACGGTCAAGAAATAGGAGTATATTTAGTGATTAAAAAACCTATGTATCAATTTTATTATGATAGTTGTGCCCGGGAGGGTATAATCCCCCCAAAATTTGAATTGTGGCCACAAACACATTTATATCAAAGGGGTGCATAACGAAAAATAAATGGTACGGCACACCGCACAGACTTTCTCTCTCTTTCTATAAACTCGTAAGATTTCTGAACGGAATAATGTACATTGTATCATCACCACTCCACATAAGAACATGCATAAAATAATATACAATGATATATAATCAATGAGAAAAGAGGCGCATCTTTGTTCACCTAAGAGCATTTCAAACAGTTTAATGTCTTCCACAAGGGTCAACACTTCGTATTAAAATTTCGATTTCTGGTTTAAATTTTAAAATTTTATAAGGTGTTGCAGATCTTCAAGTCATCGCATTGATATTTAATTATTCATTTATACATTTTGACCAATAAAAAATATAAATATTGACTATTGAGTCTAAAATGGAGATAGATCATTGCTATGCAAACATTTTCCTAAGAGATTTAAGGAAAAATAACATATTTTTTAGATACTTATATTTAATTACTCTATGGCATTGGAGAATTATTGCGTTAAACTTAAGTATATATGTTTACAACTAAAGCTCACAAAATTGTACTAATATATTTGCAAATATCTCAGAAACTTCTGCTTTTATAAAAATATATGTCAAATAAAAGTGTTTTATTTCTAATAGTCCTACAATTTTGCAATGATAAGTTGTTTAGTTTCTCCAATAGTTGTGGAGATACGGAAATTAACGCTTCTGTAATGTACCTTAAAAATCATTTTCATAGGAAAATGAAAATAGCCAGTTTATTTATAATCTTAATCAACGCCTAGATACGAATTTTAATCAAAATCGTTTGAGCAGATTTTGAGAAAACCAAATTTTTCTCTTTTCGCCCTTCAGTAAACTACCCTTAATTTTAAGTTTTTATAGACACACAGACAGACGGCATTGCAAAGACTATTTTTTAGGGGTGTGGGGGTCATGAGACGTCGACATCCATAAACATTTCAGGTTTTTTTTTTACGGTCTAAATACTTAAACTTTAATGTCCAAAAAGTTTAAAAAAATCATATAATTGCGTATAGATTGAAAGTTATTGATTTTATAAAAATATGTTTCGGATAAAATATTTGTATTATAAATATATATACATATTTGTAATGCTAAGTAATTTCATATCTCAAATAGTTTCGGATATATTATAAAAAATGTTAATTAACGCGTCAGACCGGAGCCCTTAAAGCCATTTTGCCAAAATATTGAGGGTAGCCATTTTGTTTGTAATATTTATTAATGTTTATAAATGAAATTTAATCAAAATCGGTCAAGCCGATTTTGATAAAATCGACTTTTTCTCTTTTTGCCCTTCAGTAAACTACCCTTAATTTTAAGTTTTAATAGACACACAGACAGACGGCATTTAAAAGACTATTTTTTAGGGTTCGGGAGGTCATGAGACGTCGAAATACATCAACATTTCAGGTTAGTTTTTTTTACGATCGCAATACTTAAGCTTTAATGTCTAAAAGCTAAAAATATATATATAATTCGTATAGATTGAAAATTATTGATTTTATAAAAATATGTTTCGTATAAAATATTTGTATTATAAATATATATACATATTTGTGACGCTAAGCAATTTCATATCTCAAATAGTTTCGGAGCTATTATAAAAAATGTTAATTTACGCATCAGACCGGAGCCCTTAAAGCCATTTTGCCGAAATATTAAGAGTAGCCATTTTGTTTGTAATATTTATTAATGTTCATAAATGAAATTTAACAAAATCGTTAGAGCCGATTTTGAGAAAATCGACTTTTTCTCTTTTTTCCCTTCAGTAAACTACCCTTAATTTTATGGGTAGATATCCAATTCCAAAAACTCCTCGGGGCAACCCTATGAAAACCCTAGATATCAAGTTTCAGCTCAATCGGTAAAATAGTTTAGGCTCTAGTTGGAGGTACAGACAGACAGACAGACAGACAGAATGACAGACGGAAATTCAAAAACAACTTTTTCGGATTCAGGAAGTCATGAAACGTCAAAATTCATCAAAATCTCGAGTTCGATTTTTTTAACGATCACCATACTTTCTCTACCTGTAAGATAGAGAGAAAGTAATATTTTATCAAATAAATTAAAGTTTAATAATTTTTGTTGAGAAATCATGACACAGGGGGCAGAAACCCTTTAATTTATTGAAAAAATAAATCCGGAAAACTAAGATTGTGACAGTCAAGCAATATGATGATTCTCAGTGAAGTAATAATCTCTTGATGTTGAAATACGTAAATATAATTTCAATAAGATTAAGAGAACCCCCAAAATAATATGTCTCATGTGAAAGTCAGGGGATGACCCTCTGTTCGGACAGGAAGGCCAAACGGGTTTTCCATCTTTTACACCGCCCTCCTTGGTCTGGGAGTTTCCGGCAAGTGGGGGCTTTGGAGTGGGACAAAACCCCTAAATTCGGAAATAGAAAAGTCGAGAATGGGGCGCTCTACTATTGAGAACTCTTTCCCCCTCGGGTTGGCTGGTAATAAATTCACAAAAACAGCCTTTTTATGCAAACAGCTCTGTTTCATTCTTAGTAAATAATACCCGTGGTAGGAACCATCATTTTAAAATTCAATTATCTTTGTTTGTTGGTTCAAAATACACATCAGTTAATTTGAAAACTTTCAACAATCCCTCCCCAATTTTCACCCCTTAGGGGTTGAATTTCGCAAAACCCCGTTTTATCTCTTGTCTACAGTCTAAAAGGAACCTTCACACAAAATTACATGTTCCGTGGTTCAGGGGATCGCGGTGACGAGTGAGTGAATGAGTGAGTAAATGAGTCAGTCAATCAATCGGTCAGTGAACGGATTTTGCCTTATATTTATTGATTATTTTAGCTCTCCCAAAATAATAAAACATTCCATGCGGCTCAAGCCAGAAATCTGTAATCAAGGAAACGGCCACGAAAGCCTATGTAGCAAAACAATATTATAATTGAAAAAATGTATGTCATCATTCTATTATTTAAGATTATTGATTAACATTTTTACCTATCGTATTTAACAATAGTCTGTATCTATTAACAAAATCTAAAGGCTTCTATTTTTTTCAATCTTTCGAATTTTTAACTATGATTATATTTGAGTGCTTATCTGTCTGCAACATTACACTTTATAACCTCTGAATAAAATGCAAACAAATTATATTATGTTAAAAAAAGTATTTTCTTTAGGTTTAAGTTAGTAGAGGAAGGGGTGGTAATATGGACCCCGCTGGTAATATGGACCCCTGTTGTTTCTCACTAGTAAGGAGGTGCATCCTGGTGCCTATGACTGGAACTACATCTCAAGGACCACCACGAAAATGGGGAAACCAGCCAGCCAGTCAGTTTGTGTTGATAGTGAATCAGAGAAGGTATTTGTGTTTTGATCCTCCTTAAAAGTTCAGCAAGGTAAGTGATTCCTATTATTATTCATATTACTGTTGGAAAACACGCACTTTTCAATACTGAATCTTTGACTAGAAGTCTCAGGCTGTTTAATTCCGTAATCAGAGCCTAACTTTCATCAGTAGTGGTGGCAAAATATTGTTTTTTTCATGATGGCCTCGTTTGTAATATGGACCTCTTTAGGTGAGGGTAATTTAGACCCGGGGTCCATACTACCCATAAGTTTGTATTTAATTAAACTAATTGAATTTCTTAAGTGTTTTACCGCTCTCTTTACTATGTTTCTTTGAAGTAGGTAGTATATGATTTACACATTGCTCAGTTGATTTTCTTCTGAGCAATTAACCTGTTATCATACAATTAAATATTATTTTTCAATATTTTTAGATCTCATTCAATAATTTTTATTTTAAAGATGCTAAGAATTACTCTTGACCAAAGGCCAAGACCAAGACGGAAAGTTTGGATAAGGAGAAATGGCAGAAGTAGTAAAGATGGTACGAGAGAAGAAGATGGGAGTCAAAAAAGCTGTAAAATTGTTCGACGCTCCTAAAACTACAGTGAAAAGTTTAGTTTCTCAAAATGATGTTGCAGCAAAATTTGTACAGAAAAAATTAGGGAGGAAATCCACATTATCAGATCATTTGGAAAAAACAACTTGTTGACTACTTATGTGGAATCAAAATTGTTTGGTCTTACGAGGAAAGATGTCAGGATAATGGCCTTTTAGCTGACTGAAAGAAATTGTATAAAGCACAATTTCTGAAATGGCTGTGCAGGAAGAGCATGGCTCTACCACTTTCTCAGGCTTCATAAAAATAAACTTTCCCTAAAGTCACCCAAGGCAACTTCTTATGCTAGAGCCAAGGTTTTCAATCGGGAACAAGTGGCATCTTTATTTGATTTGCTTGAGTCGCATTACGCAAAATACAAATTCCAACCTGAAAATGTGTGGAATATGGATGAAACAGGCCTCTCTGTAGTTCAGAGCAAGGTCCCTCAAGTGTTAGGTTTGAAAGGGAGGCGCGAAGTTGGAGCTTTCACAGCTGCGGAACGAGGATCCCTCGTGACAGTGATCTGCAGCATGAGTGCAAGTGGTTCCTTTGTGCCACCCATGATCATCTTTCCACGTAAAATAAATGACTGATACACCGCTTTAAGGGAGGTCCTTCAGGCTGTATTGGGAGGGCTAACCCTTCTGGTTGAAAGCAGGGGTATCTGTTCACCCAATAACTTGAACACTTCGTGGAAAAAACAAAACCGAATGAAGCTTTTCCAATCCTGCTAATCTAAGATGGGCATTATTCCCATACAAAGAACATCGATGTGGTAGAAGCTGCCAGGAAAAACCACGTTCACATCATTTCACTCCGTGCGCACAATACGCATAAGTTGCAACCTCTTGATAAATCTTTCATGGGACCATTGAAAACACACTACGGCAGCACATGCTTCATGAAGATAAATGCCTATCTCTTTGTGATATTGCTGGTTTGTTTGGTCAGGCTTACTTGGGAACCACAAAGGAATCTATTGCTGTCAACGGATTTAGAGCCACAGACATCTGGCTTTGCAACATAAATATTTTACCATACTCGGATTTCATAGCTCAGAACACGATTCACAAAGCCAAAACGAAAATGCCAATGGTAATGATGAGGTTCCTTTTACTCCAGCCTCAACTTCAGTATCGCTTGCCAACATGTTGTGTTCATCAGTCTCACCTCGGAACATTTTGTCAATTCCTCATCAACAACAAAATTCAACAGAGGAAGAAAACCTGCTTCAGCTCACCACATAACTAGTACTCAATACAAAATTTTGACAGATGGAAATAAACATTATAATTCCTTTTAAAACATTTTTCATATTTATTGCCACTTTTCAAACTTTATATTAAATTGCTTTTTATTTTATTTTATCCCTAACTCATGGCCAACTTTTATTTTAATGCATACATATTCTTTTTGGACTAGACAAAATAGAACGTTTTTAAATTTGATTCCTGGAACACCATTAATTGAACAAGATAGAGAGAGGTCTTCTTCCTCGGCGTCATTTTAACATGGAACCAAACCTGTGTGGCTCCCAACTAAATTTGATTCAAAAAGTGAAAAAATAGTTTTAAAGTGGATATGAAGATACACATATAAAACTATGTGTCTGGGGAATAACTAGAAACTGTTTATTTCCTTAAATTACGGAGGAGTTGAAACTAAGAAAAGGAAACTAATTACAGACATTCACGAATATATTTATTGGTGAGATCCAGACAAATCTTTAACACTAATATTTTCTCTCTCTCTCTCTCTCACACACACACACACACATACGTCTTTCATTATAATTTTTAAACATTTAGACAATTTACTTCTTCTAGAATCTCAATATTTTATTTTCTGCAAAATTATTAACACAACTATTGACAACTATTTATTATTTTACTATTTTATAGTTCAAAATTAGCTGCAATAAAATATATTTTATCTGTAAGATTAGAAATTATATTTACTCGGAATTTCATAGGTAGGATTGGGATGTGGTATCAATGAAACAATAATATTAATAACCCTAAAAGTTTCAATAGTTATTTTTTTATTGTAGTTTAAATTAGTATATTTTATTCAGTGATTCATTTTATTTAAATTGCTCATGTTTTATTTTAAGTATTTCCCCTCAACTCTTGTAGAGATTTACAGCACACATTTGTTGTAGGTAAGGTAGTTATTATTAACATCACATCATCTAGAAAGTGTTTCAGAGCACACCCAAGAGTCATCGTGCCACTGTAAGAGTTAGTCGAGCTAAAGGCATTTTTTGTTATTATTATTTTCTCCTAGTTCCTAGGAGTGGCACCCACCAATTATAGTTTAAACCCATAATCATATATATATATAATTTTAATCATCTCATATTTACCTTTTGTTGTTATACCAGAAGAATTTTTACTAGACCATATTATCCGCATATTTCCATTAGAGGGGGTTTTCCCATTTCATGAAAAACTCGTTATTGTGCTTACCCAGGTTACATCAAACAACTCATCACTTCAGAAATTAAAATTACATGCTACTGAATACATCGATACCTAGAATGGATGAAAAATATGGTAATTTACAATGTTATTGGCTGAAAACCAAAGGGGGGTCTACACTACAACCCCTTCCTCTACCCCTTTTTTTTAGAACTTTACTATACAAGTCTACAACTACTATTTTAGCTATTATTATATTATATTATTATTATTATTATTATTATTATTATTATTATTATTATTATATTATTATTATATTACATACTTTTGAGCTAACATTCATTTTTTTTTAAATTGTTTCCGCCCTTACATTTCTTTCTTTTTGCACCAACAGTCAAACGTGTACTTCCTTTTCTTGCCATTCTTCTCAACTCACAATAAAGCAGCACAATAAATAATACCTAACAGGTATCACTGTAAAAAACAACACCTCCTTAGTTCTCAAGCGAGTCCTCACTCTTCAGAAGCAATGGCATCCAAGTTTATTCAACTTCTAGTGCCGTTCTGTCAGGTGGCCGACCAAAGTATCCTTCCGCGCCAACAAGAACAGACGGATCACGCAAACTGTAGATGGCGCTAGCTACCGGACAGGTTTTGCGGAAAAAATCATATATTTGGAAATATCACTTTTCTAGAGAACAAGTGAAATTTTTATAGTAATATTTTCAATACCTCTTCTGAGATAATGTATCGATGTTTATTAGGTGTTACATTTTCTTATTTGTTGTTACACAACCAGCAGTTTTCTATTGAAAAATGTCAATATTATTGATATTTGATCACTGTTAAAATTATAGAGGAGGTGTGTATATAAAAAGTAAAGCTTAATCAACATGCTTCTATTCTCGAACAAACAGTTTCCAAAAAAAAATATTGCAAACCAATAAAAATTTCTTAAGATAACCGTTTGTTCGCATGGCTCTACATTTCCGCGCCAGATGAAAAGGGCAAGAATAGAACAACACAACCGCTTCTTTTTCACTGCATTTCTCTCAGGTGGCGAGGGGTAAATATGGGGTGTGGTTGGGGGAAACGAGCTCTTGGGTTCATACGCCATGCCGTATGCATGATCTTGATGTGCGGGAACGTTGTGGCAATACGATACTACACTGCTACTGTCGTTACTTTGACTGATCAATGGCAGGTCGCAAGGCCATCACCCCCCCCCCCCCCCCCCTCACTCGTCAAACACACATCTAACTTTTCCAAAGTTAACTAATAAGCCTATAAGTAATTGTGAGAAAATTATTTTTGAAAAGTGCACTTATGAGTGATGTTAAAATTGCATGTTAGAATTTAGATATTAGAATCAAAATTAAAATTTTCATTTGTAAAGGAGCACTTTAAAAAAATAAACACACAATTGAACTAAAAGTACGTAAAAAATGCACAGATTTACAAAATAAAAAACATAAAATAGGCCACCAATAATGTTTAGGTCTTATAGAAGCCCGAATGAGGACCTTGACACTGTTTTTTATTAGTTTGTCAATATCTGGTTCAATGCTAGAAGCAGAAATTCGCAATTTTCCCTCCAAATGTTCATCAGTCAGACGGGAACTACCTCTTAATTTGATCTGTTACATCACAGAAAAGGACTGTTCACATAAGTAGGTGGTTTCGAATGATGTTGCTGTTTTTAGAACATGGTTATTCAATACTTCCATGTGCTTAGGCAAGTATTTTTTTCTATAAAATTCCAGTAAAGAAACTTTTAAAAATGTTGTCTTCAATTCAGAGTCACATTGCAGATCAATTAACTCCCTCTAGAGATCGATGGACACTGTCTCAACATCAGTAGTGAACGGTAGAGCAAACTATTTCTCAAACGCATGCGCAGACCACATTCCTCCAATACCGCCATCACCAAACTGGATAGTGCAGCGTGCAGCGATCTTTTGTTATTTATTTTGTTATTTCGATAATGTAATGTAAACTAATTTAATTTACAACAAATCAATGGCTGATGCGAAACAAGGACATTTGATTTTCTGAGTGGTTTTCCAAACACAATTTTATATTATATCGACTTTTAAACACTTTTCTCCCTATCCACCTCACGGGACGCATAAAATGAGGTCGAGGGCCGCGTGTGACCTGCGGGCCACGGGTTGTACATCACTGGTCTACAGTGTCGCTACGCCCCTGTATCCTGGATATAACGTTAGTTGGTTGGACCTGGGGATAGGTGCAGGCCTATATTGTACTGATACTGATAGAGACAGTGCTGGGTATGAAGGTGACCTTATTGTATAGGAGTAGGTTATTATTGTTAAAAAGAGAGGTCATCTAAGGTCAGGGAGAAAGCTATGAGCTGTCTAGATCAGCGGTTTCCAAACTGTGGTACGTACAGTTATTACCGGGGGTCCACCGTGAGAAGACCAAAAACACAAGCAAATTAAAATCATAAAAAGATAAGGATTCAAATTTTATAAATATATTCGGAACAAGTCTAGCCAGAAGTAAAACAGATTTAATCAGTGGTTGGAAGGGATGGCGACATTTATTGCGGAACAGCCGCGCGATTTGTGTTATTATATATCTGGGCACAAATAGTAAATATTCAACATCATCTCGGTGGGTATTCGAAATTACCTAAATGGTTGGGGTGGTAGGTCATTTAAAAATTTGGGAACCGCTGGTCTAGATAATTAAATGGAGACATTTTTTTAGCACTGCTTCTTACTACCCGTTCGGGTTGTACGCTTATATACTAATCACATTAATAGATTTTTAGATATTAGGAAGGCTATATTTAGAGAAAGTTTACCTACATTTGCATGGAGGGAGAGTGGAAAACAATTTTTAAAAAAATCCTCAGTACATTCGACCTATATTTGAACCTCGATCTCCCCGTCATCGTCAATCTAGCCTAACTGCGAGAGTGGCACATTAGACCATGCGGCCACCGATGTGGGTCGGGAAATAGTATTGTGTATGGGTTCAGATTTAAATAGAAATAGTTTCAGATAGTTTATTATATGGGAGATGTAATCTGATTGCAAGGGTAGTTGCCCTCATTCTATTCACCTCGCCGCTGTAGACGTCGGAGGCGTAGAGAAGGTCAAAGGGAAGAGCTGCTAGAAGATCGACAAGGCACCAGCTCTTAAGGTAGTTGAGGGCAATGGAGCGAGAGTTGGAGACCACCTCACCCTTACGACTTACGTACGTTGTCCGGAAGTTGAGGACAATGTCTGAAAACAACGAGAACCCGTTATGTTGTCTCCTCTACTTGGAACATCAACATTCGAAAACATGTGCATTGATTACATGATAAGTACAAAGGTTAAAAAAATGAGATATTTTATAACTTAACTTAAAATGAATATTTAATCTAATTATTGGCAAATTAAATTTTCCTTAGAGACTGAAATAATCAAAAATAAATGGTACGGTGCACCGCACATAGACTTTATTTTTCTTTAATCTTAAATTAAAGTCATCTACTAAAAGCTCATAAAATTTGTGAAACAAAATAATATACACTGTTGCGGAAACCATCCTTCAAAGAGTCTAAATGAAATACAAATATATATATATATATATATTGCTAAAGAAAAATTGAGGCAAAGGATGATCTATGTCCACCAAAGATGATAAGAATCAATTTTATTTGGCTTCACCAGGATACAAATACCAGACTAAATTCAGTTGGACAGACCTAATGAGAGCCAACATCCTCCCACAGGACATAGCGGACCTTGACACTGCACCTTTTCAGCGCTCTTCGATGTCTAAGGTCCAGTATACAACTAGTCTGTAGGTATGGCAGTGGTATTTCCCCTATCTCCACTTCCAACCAATTCCTTCTGGGCAAGTTTTGAAGAGCACATATTGGACTCAAACCCTCTGAAACCTGTGTTGGTACTGTTTTATATATCTCCACTTCCAACCAATTCCTTCTGGGCAAGTTTTGAAGAGCACACATTGGACTCAAACACTCTGAAACCTGTGTTTGTACTGTTTTATATAATACCCATTTATCACGTGACCACATGCACTTAATGCCCTTAGTACATTTCTGGAGCATCTCAATGGTGGACACCCATCATAGAATTAACAACGGAAACAAAGGTCAATGGCAAACTACCGTTTCTTGATGCTCTACCCTCCAGACGTCAGAACAACATCCTAGGACACATTGTTTATATATATGCGCCTCAATGCCACGTTTAACCCCTCTTTTAACACAATTGTTCAGTAATACACAACCTAATTAGTGGAGTCAAACATGTATGTGAAGAATCAAGTCTTCAGGAATAACTCGACCATGTAAACAAAGTATTTCAAGCCAAAGGACAAGTACTCAGAGAAAAGGTATCTCAAAGAAAGTAAAAACTGGATAGAAAGCGTAATTTCCCTAAATTAATATGAGATTTGATAGGTATTAAGAAAACACGACATATCACTCTCCCTTAAAAAAACTAAAAATACTATGTCGCCCCTCAGACTAGGAAAAGATCGGGTACCACGTGGAAACGCAGCAGAAGTGTTCAAAATATCTTGTTCTTGTGGCTTCGCTTACATCATATAATTAGGAAGGCGCATAACTACCGGAGTAAAGGAGAACATTATATATGCCAAGAAAATGAATCATATATCCTCTATTGAAGAGAATTTCCTGAACACCAACCACCACGTCCCGTTTAGAGATGAGTCCATTGCAAACATTTATAACTACATGGCCCTACTAGAGAGGTCAACATAATCACTAAACACCCTCTAAATATGAACAGGGAAAATGTGTGTAGCCTCAGCACCATATAAAGTTGCGACGAACGAAAAGAAAACATTTCTTACCAAGCCATCAACTTCAACCTAAATGCTACAAAAGTGTCAATTTCTATCAATTAGCTAGACATAATATTCGTATTGATAACAATAAAATCAACATACATACAGTGTGGGGCCGAAACAGTTAGACTATATTTAGTGACTTGAAAATTAACACTTTGATTGAAAATTAAATATTCACTATCTAAATAAAAGCAAACTATCTATTAAACTTTTTCACTTTTTGTAGATAATGTCACTCAGGTGAGCTCCATCGGACGTCAGACAAACCTCAGCACATCGTCCATCACTTTCCTCAACATAGATCGTCTAACTGTTTCCGCCCCACCCTGTATTAGCTTTGATTTGTCAAGGTGTAGCTACCAGTAAGGTATAAACGTTGACTCTCCATTCTTGTCACCACACTTGGTTTAATCAAACATCATAGATGACAGTTGTAACTACAGCCTAAACGTTGGTATTTACTCAACGTGGATCAACCACTAAAATATTAATTTTAGTTCAAACACTGGCTGATTAAAACTTCAAAGCCAACTTTTAGTTTAATAATAACGTATGGCAATGACATAATTATAGCATCAGGAGTCTTACATTATGAGGGTAAAGTGCGCAGGAATTTGTTAGAACTTCCTCAACTTACTTACTGCATCAGAAATTCGAAGGTTTATTGACGCATTTACAAGAATATGCCACCTATTTCTATCTTGATCTATTCCTACCAGTCCAGCTCATTAAGCCCTATCCCTATCTTGAGTTAGTTCTATCCACTCCACCTCATTACATCCTACCCTATCTTGATCTAGTTCTACCAGTCCACCTCATTACACTCTATCCCGTCTTGATCTAGTTTTACCAGTCCACCTCATTACTACTTATCCCTATCTTTAACTAGTTCTATCAGTCCCCCTCACTACACCCTATCCCGTCTTGAGCTAGTTCTATCAGTCCCCCTCACTACACCCTATCCCGTCCTAAACTAGTTCTATAAGTCCACCTCATTACAACTTATCCCTATCTTGAGCTAGTACTATCCAGCCCACCTCAGTACAACCTATATCTTTCAGATCCATTCTAAGGTTATCTTCCCATCTGTTTCTAGATTTTCCCAATGGTCTCTTACCATTGGGTTTACCAGACAATATCTTGACCATGGTTCTAGAATATAGATCCTTCAATTTGCGCTGCTTGTCCTGTCCACCGGAATCATTCTAACAATGTCTTGTAATGAGTACAGGGTTTGTAACTCATCAATATCTAACCTCCTCCTCTCCCCAGTATCTTCATCCCTTTTTAGGGCAAATATATTTTTAAGCACCTTGTTATAAAACACCCTAAATTGGTTTTCGTTATGTAAGGTAAGATATCACGTTTCACACCTATAGAGAACATCCGGTAAAATTATTGTTTTGTTTATTCTGAGATTTACATTCCTTGAAAGCAGGCAAGATGTTAACTACTTACTGACCGAGTAATGGAATGCATTTCCAGACTGTATTCTTTTCCTAATTTCCAGTCCAATAACGTTGTTGCAAGTTAAAATTGTACCTAACTATTTAAACTCATTAACCCTGTCAAACGATATGTTGTTCCAAGTAATCTCTAAATTATTGTCCCCAATCTTAGTTCTCTGTGTGATCATATACTTAGTCTGAACTTCCTCTACTATACAATTAAAAATAATTAAAAAAGTCAAGGCCAAGTAATATTATTTAAACATTTAAAAATATTCTATTAATTTTCTTTCATTATTTGAGCTATTCAAGAGTTGTTTTGATGTTCCATTTTGTCAATAAACTGTTTTAATTTGGCTCAGCTAACGTTACCATAAAATTGAATCAATCAATTTTCAATAAAAAGTTGAATTTTGTATTTAATTAACTAGGCTATATATTAGCTAGATATTGCCCAACTTATTTTTTATAATCTTTTTAATATCTTTGAAGAAAGGCGGACAGCTATTCTTACTTCAAGAAATATATCAATAGACTATCTTCTCTGGATGACGTAGGTAGTAAAAAAGAAGATCCCATAAAAATAGCACTGGTAACGGAGTAAAGCACACATAAGGTCTTTATTCCCCGCTATCGCAAGGTTTATAGTGTCTTAGAGAAAGGAAATAACGATTTAATATATCCACGTTTGCAAGCCATAACAAGCCTTACGTTCTCTGACGCGACTTGATCGACGACATAATTAATTCCTAGTAATTAATTTTCAAATCCCCTTCAACCTAGAGGCTCATCATTAGGCCATTATAATTAATATCAGAGCACATTAACATCTTACTACTTAACTACACTAGCAATCATGTCCAGAAAAAGGTACAGTAGAACTTATTTCATTCTAAGTCCAAGAAATATTTTAAAAATTCGAAACATCAAAATTCGAACTAACCATTTTTATGAATATTGAGGCATCTGGTACACAATAAATCAATAATCTCAAAATATGATACATATAGAAACACACATTTTATAATTTAAATACTTTATAAAATCCAAATACACAACCATACATATAGACGCGTTAGCACTTTTGTGGTTTTACATGACAGCTACAGAAGCGAGCAGATGGTATCAGTAATGCCAACATTGTCTGAAAGTAACTTTTGTCAACGTATTTCTAAATAATAATTATTTGCTAAATTTCACTATTATTATCACTAAAAATATTATCAATCACTTTTAACAATGCTTCCCCAAGGATTACAGTATAATTTTCTTTTACATAATTTAATTTAAGAAAAAAAAAGTCTAGTTAATTCATTCTAGTTTTTCTTTTAATTCTTGGGGCCATTACAGTTTAGATAGAGCGTGAAATTTTACATTTAATGGTATTATATTCAGTTATTAATATTTTTATAACTGGCCTCGCATATCTTTAACATAAATAAATGGTTTGTGATAATAAAGAGGAAAAAAGATAGAAAATGTTTTTGAAATAATATTAAGTTTAAATTTTGTAAACACCGTGTATGAATACAATTTGCCGTTCAAACTGAAATAAGTTCCCCTACGTCATCAACCCGGCACCATAGCATCTATCCAGTGGCCATATTTGTTTTCAGCATTTAAGGCCACTTTTAACGTTCTCTTGCTTTTAATAATTAATTTGAATTAAACAGCAAAAGAAAACTTCAAAACTTACAACCAACCAAACGGTTATTTTCATAACCAAAATCTAACAATTTTAAATGGACAATATAATAGTGAATTCTCGTATAAAATACAGTTAATAAAACCACGTGCGCGAGTAAAAATTTGGAAGCGAACAAAATATTTAATAATTGTCAAATTGTAGTTAAGTATTTACAGGACTATCTTTGCTACCGTTAATAATTTTATTACAACTTTGAATAATACAGTGTCTTTATTGAATATTAATTCGGCTACTTAGTCTGTGTGTTCTTTTGAGAATATTATTTCGGTGTGAACATATTATCCTTGGAAAATAAACGTTTTTTTAGTGATCTTAGAATAATTATTTATTCAATATAAAATAAAAGCGTGTGATAAAAAGAAAAGCGAGTGTTTCTGAGTGATCGATATACATTATTCGGAAATTTAAATGTATCAAGACTATTAAATATTTTAACCCCAAGATTGTGTTGTGTTGGCCTTTGGCTAAACCTCGAGTTTTATGATTTTAATATTATTCCAAATATATCTGTGAAGTGTAATAAAAAATACTTGCGAGTGTTTCTCCAGTGTTGATAAATAAAGTACCAGGCTAAGATTTCAATTTATAAGTTATTGTATTTTTATGAGAGACTTTGTCATAACTTTAAAAGTAGTGAATTTAAAATAGATTTTTGTTGGTTATTTTATAGGCCTAAACATATTTTCTTGGATGTTGATTTTTGTTTGTTAAATTATTTAAAGTTATCATAAATAAGCCTACATATTAAAACAAAATAATATAACAGATTGTAAAGGCGAGCATAGTGAATATGTTTTCTTCGAGAATTTCTCTAGAGGTAAGAATATTATTTTTCATTTTATAAACAAAAGTTTGAATTGTTATATAATACTCATACAATAGCACAAAATGTTTAATTTTTAATGGTTTTTTCCCGTTCATAACCTCAAATTGAGGCTGTAGAACATAAATAATAAAAATATTTGTTATGATAAACAATTAAATCAAAACTCACCTAAGTCACGGGGTATTGCCATATCGCTTAGCGGGATCCTAATAATTCAATAGAAACGTGTTAATAATGCTTGACTATTGTAGGCTAAATACAACTGGACCTTGGCCTTTATGAAGTGTTAGAAAAAGGAATAAAAAATTCAAGTACAATTTATTTTTCTACTCAATCATTATTTTATTCGTTAGTGTTGATATGTTCAAGCCATTAGGCCTAATTTATTTATTTTTAAATAATAAATAATTTTTTCTCAATAACTGGGTTCAGGTATCAAGTGAAACTTTAATTATGATACCACAGTATACCTATTTAATACAACTAGGCCTAGGCCTTTATGAAAAACATTGTCATTTCTCTTGAAAAACTATTACAGTACTCATCGGCGTTGACATTTAGTTGCAAGAAGGTCCTATATAGCCACAAAGGTTTTAGTTTTTAAACAGTAGGCTACCACTAGGTTAAGGGACTTAATACAAATATGCTTAGACCTTTATGAAGTGCTCAAAAAAGGAATTAAATCTGTGAGTAAAAGTTGTTTTTCCACATAATTATACAATATTTAAATAATTAAAGCATTGTAAAGGTCCACTTTTCAATTGATATGACTGGCTGACAAAATATAGGTTAGTCCTAGCCTACTTATAATCCTTCAGCCAAACTATTCAATCATCAAAGAATCTTGCATTAATATTTGGTTTAGTACTAACGATCACCATAAGTCTATATATTTTTCTATAGGAATACTAGTATATTCAGATTTTTCACATTTATAATGTTATTAATAATACTATTTGTAAAAAAACTATTAAAAATTATTTATTTATAATTATAAAAACTAATATGGTATTAAATGCAAAATTTACATATTTTTTATGAAATATAATATTTTAAAATTTTATAAACAGTAATATCTTATCACATTTATAATGTTATTAATAATACTATCAACAAATAATTATTAGTAAAATAAATAAAATTTTAAAAATTATTTATTTATAATAATAAAACCCAATATGGGATTAAATACTAAATTTAAAAAAATTAATATCACGGAAAAAATAAATAATTAATACTAGCCCTAACATCAACATATCAAGGTCAACAATAAATAAAAAATTAATATATATATATAATTAAAAAATAAATAAAACAGTCATATATGTTTCTTGTATAGAAATCAATTCTGGCTGTCAGAAGTGACAGCTGATAAATACATGTTTTTGCAGATCATATGGTTCGGCGGAAGGATACATAGTTACTTTTTGAAGCTATCAGAAGTCAGCTGTGAGCTGTCAGTCAGCACCACAAAAGCTAAAATTGAGGTATACATGAAAAAACAATAAAATTAAAACACAAAATGTAAAAATCTGGGGAAAATTACATAAAAAAATTGCAGACTTAAATCAGTGTTTGACGTTAATGAATTCTCGCTTCTCCTATCGAGTAGAAGAAGTGACGATTACAATTATAAACAAAGATAAATAAGGATGTTTTGGAAAGGATTAGACATAATAGAAATATATAAGTCCAAACAAATCAGTTTAATAAAGTGTAAACAAGAAAAATAGAATTACATACGTGTTTAAATATAATTTATTTCAAACAGTCCATTGTTATTTAAGATAACTGTATTCAGTTATCATAGTTATATACTTACCAATAGGCAGGAATAGAAATAAGAACCTTGATGACAAGGAACTATTAGACGTAAGACGTAATTTACTGACACTAGAAATTAGGATTCACGCTCATTCCCCTACGAAGGAGCGTCTGCCTCAACATGGCGGCAGTCAAAAATAGGCAACAAAATTTAATTTAAGGTTAAGACATAATACATAAAGACAATCCAGTCTAGCTAGTACTCAACCAAAACCTTAAAGGGCTGGTCATGAATAGAAAAGAAATTAAAGTGAATAGTAACCGGGGGTATTTCATCCTAATTTTATAGAGTTACTATAAGAATAGTTACAAAAGATAGCTATCTTGAGATAACTCCACAGAGAGTTACATAAACCAAAGAACAATCTACTCGAAGGAGAACCAATATTTTACAAATAGTAATAGTGAGCAATCAGACATATATACGGTTAAAATACTACGGGCGGTCAATTCCTAATAAGTACTGCCTGGACATACAATAGTATATTTATATTTCCACCCGTTACTAGGGCACACAATAAATAGTACAGATAATATTAGTATAGCTTGATACAAACGACGCCTAAAGGGGCCGGAGACAAAACACTATCCCCGCGGGCCACTACTACAAACTAGTAGTGTTCCCACAGGTTGCGTACCCTTAATAGATACACTAAAAAGAGACTATAGTGATTTATACCTATCACTGACCTGAGTCATTAAAGAAAACGTTAGATAGCCTGATATTTGCCATAAAGAGATCCTAACGTGGTCATACCGTTTAGGGAATCATTATTATTTCCTAATATATATAAAACTATGTCTTAAGGACTTAGAAAAAGAAATCAAACAACTAACTCAGTGTCGTCTGGACCGAATTAAATAGAATATTAAACCCTTTAATCTAAACTACGCATAGGGCATAGGAAAATAAAGTCAGAATTTCTGACACAAAAACTATGTCTGATGGACATAGAAAATAAAGTCAGACTTTGACACAAAAAATAAGTTCTGATGGACATAGATAATAAAGTCAGACATTCAAAAAATTATGTCTTATGGACAGAGAAAAGAGAAGCTTAGAATCTAATCCAGATTATAAATTGTAGATCCTTAAGGTCTCAGAAGAGGCTTCCTCTGCCTGGGGGGGTGAGACCGACGCCAGACACATCGTAGTCACTAGTTGATTCTTCGGTGATGTAGGTTTACATCCTAGTTCTTCCTCCGTTGAATTGATACAGTAGAATATATTATGTAAAGCAAGCAATGACGCATATATAGTAATAGAACTGTCCTACTCGGGGACAGGTTAGCCTCAGGACATCTAAGGGAGAAAGGGCGGAAAGTTGCAATAGTTGCACTGAATGATCACTAGCGCTCTTTGATGGTGTGGTGCCCAGAGAAAATTATCTGCCTTTTCTTGGAAGTGTGGCTCTTGAGTAGGACGTCGAATTGCTGGTGGTGCCGGCATGGTCAGCTGGGACAGCTTTCCTGGAGCTTGGGCGCTTCCAGGCAACATACATCCACAGTGAGTTAACACCTGCCACATATTATTTTAATATATTAGCACTTGTAATCATTGTGTTAATTAATTTATGGTATTTTTTATTGTTTAAACATGATACAGTCATAACGTTTGAAAAAAATATTTATCTTGGTTTGTTGTAATTTGCCTATCTTGACACAACAAATAGAATCTTCAAGTTCACTGATTGCATTAAAAATGTTGTATTTACTTCTGGTTGGGCTTCATTGAATCTTCTCAGTTTTCCATCATTGTAATTCTTCAGTAACGGATGGTGTTGGTTCTTCTGCTTGGTGTCTGTGTTGTCTTCTTCATCTGAGGATTCTTGAATAATTTTGTTCTTTACTTTTCAGATCTCCCAATCTGTCAACGTTCCACGTCGTTAAGTTAGGTTTGAAATGAGTGCAAACTTGAGAAAATTAACAATATATTAATAGGCTTCGAACTACCAAATATTTTATTCTAAATTTGAATTAAATGTTATTTTCTAGCATTGATATGGATACGAATTTCATGAGGAATCAAGATGGGTTCAAAATATCCTATTTTTCGAGCTAGCCAATGTCAAATTATCCTAATCCTACTGTATATTTTATTATAATAATTTAATATTTCATAATTATATAATTATGTATGACAGTACTTGTTTGACGCATCACTTAATGTATCAGCGTAAAGTTTCTAGAGATGTTGTCTAGCATAGAGAAGTTATTCCTTTTTTACTAATATACATCTGAAAAACAGCTAATTATACCAGTTATGAAACGTTGATTAATATGAAACTACTATTGACTAATATTGTAATGAACTCACCAATAATAAACAGCGCCTCAACAACAACGTCGCTCACCATGGAAGGCCGGTCTGAGTTGATGAAGCTGGCGTTATAGGGCACCACAATGGCTACATAGAAGGTGGCTATGAGGATTAGCCAGTCCCAGCAACTTTTGAACACTCCGTAGTGGGACAGGATGAACCTAGACTTCTTTAAGGCGGAAGTCTTGTACTCCGGTAAGGGCGCTGCTGTCGGCTGCAGCAGCGTCTGCAAACAGAATTTGAAAAACATTGTTCTAATCAGCCCCTATTACATATGTAATGAAGTACTTCATAGCCAAATAATATACAATAGATTCGCGACTATTTGACCTTCAACTATCCGGCCCTCCATATTATCGGTGTTAACAATGCATTTAAAATAAACCCAACCTTTGCACATCCACTAGTAATTATCAAAAAATCGATCGCAAAACGCCTTCCAGCTGTTACATTGGAGACAGTAATGCACAACTGCTATGTATCGGTTTGTGTATAATATAGTAATATTGTAGTCAGTTGGTGTAGATAGCAGCACTGCTTTGATTTGACTGGAAACAGAAGCTGTGTCAAGGGAGATGTAGATAGCATCAATGTTTTGATTTGGCTGGAAAGAATCTGTGCCAAGAGAGAGGTAGGTAGCAGCACTGTTTTGATTTGGCTGGAAACAGAAGCTGTGTCAAGGGAGATGTAGATAGCACAATGTTTTGATTTGGCTGGAAACAGAATCTGTGTCAAGGGAGGATGAAGAATATCAGCACTTTTTTGATTTGGCTGGAAACAGAAGCTGTGTCAAGGGAGATGTAGATAGCATCAATGTTTTGATTTGGCTGGAAACAGAATCTGTGTCAAGGGAGATGAAGATATCAGCACTTTTTGATTTGGCTGGAAACAGAAGCTGTGTAAAGCGAATTTTTGGGTGAGGCGCAGCTACATGAGACAAACACACATGGAAAATTATTTACATTCGGATTCCGTATTATCCAGCTTTTCCACTACCCGGGCCCACAATGCCGCCACTTTAGGCTGGATACGCGTGACTCAAGTGAATATGACAAATTCTAATTGATAAGATCAGTTGTTTGTAATAAACCGTTATTCAGAACATATTGCTTTCATATACTGTATAGTGTATTATATTAATAAATAATTATGAGTCTTAGTGAATAATTTGAATAATTTTATTTCGTGAAAAATATTACTTATAGGTTTAATATTTGAAATGGTTCTAGCCAAACATAATATATTTTAACGGTTTTGGCTTTTTGTTCGTTTAAATACTCTGACCCAACTGGTTTGACAATTTAATTAAAGTGTATTATGAAATGATGTAAGAAGGTGTTAATGAATAAGGTACTTATTAAAAAATGTATTAATTATATTACATGTGAAATATTAATACAAAATAAAACTTTGGACTATTTAAAATTTATTTGGCCTATTAACTAGTTAAAAATTTTATAACTATTATTAATTTTAAAGTAATAAATACTGTCACAAAATTCTATTTGTCTGACTACACACGGTGTTATAAGAATGCATAAGTATGAGATTAGTTAATTTGGCTATCATTATACAACAAAGAAGCTGAAAACAGGGTTAAGGGAGAGATCCATTCTATTTCTATTGAATTAATATGAAAAAGGAAAGTTTCAATAGTCTTAAAAAATCTATAGCACAAAAACTTTGTACCAAATCTGTTCTTACCCAAAACAAAGTTCCTAGCACTAAAGTTAAAAATAGTAGACCCTCTTTATACATCTTTAGTGAATATAGATCATCTACCCAACCTCTCTTATAGATCCTTAATGAATCTAGATCATCTTCCCACTCTCTTATACATCCTTGATGAATCTAGATCATCTTCCCAACCTCTCTTATACATCCTTGATGAATCTAGATCATCTTCTCAACCTCTCTTATACATCCTTAATGAATCTAGATCATCTTCCCAACCTCTCTTATACATCCTTGATGAATCTAGATCATCTTCCCAACCTCTCTTATACGTCCTTGATGAATCTAGATCATCTTCCAACTTCTTATAACATCGTTGATGATCCAGATCTCTTCCCACTCTCTTTATATCATCGTGAATCTAGATCATCTTCCAACCTCTCTTATAAATCTTGATGAATCTAGATCATCTTCCCACTCTCTTATAAATTCTTGATGAATCTAGATCATTTTCCCACCCGTTCTTATACATCCTTGATGAATCTAGATCATCTTCCCACCTCTCTTTTACATCCTTGATGAATCTAGATCATCTTCCCACTCTCTTTTATAAAATCATCGGTGAATCTAGATCATCTTCCCAACCTCTCTTATAAATCTTGATGAATCTAGATCATCTTCCCACTCTCTTATAAATTCCTTGATGAATCTAGATCATCTTCCCAACCTCTCTTATACATCCTTGATGAATCTAGATCATCTTCCCAACCTCTCTTATACGTCCTTGATGAATCTAGATCATCTTCCCAACCTCTCTTATAAATCTTGATGAATCTAGATCATCTTCCCACTATCTTATAAATTCTTTATGAATCTAGATCATCTTCCCACCCGTCTTATACATCCTTGATGAATCTAGATCATCTTACCCCTCTCTTTTACATCCTTGATGAATCTAGATCATCTTCCCACTCTCTTATACATCCTTGATGAATCTAGATCATCTTCCCACTTCTCTTATACATCTTGATGAATCTAGATCATCTTCCCACTCTCTTTTATATATCATCGGTGAATCTAGATCATCTTCGAAGCCTCTCTTATGCTAATGTTAGGTGCGATTCCTCTAGAAAATATAATTATAATAACTTATGGTCTATATCAGGAAAATGTCATGGTTCAAATCTTGATATGGTATATTTTGACATGGATGGGTGATAGGGGGGGGGGGGGGCTAAGTATGATGGTACAGATAAAAAAAGGGGAAAGTCTAATAAATTTGTTGTCATTACTAAACGATCGTGAGCACTTACAAATACATTTTGTTAAAAAAAAATTCTCCTATTTAATTTAATTTGATGTAATTTTGGATAAAAAGTTGCCCGTAGTTAAATCCCAACTTAATTTATAGTTTACAATAAATAATAGATTATACAACTATTTAAGATATGGTTACTCGCAAACCTTTATTGTGGGTAGCTTTTATCCTCCATTACTTTCTGCTATTCAACTTATATAACTCTTTTGTCAGTATAATTTTCTCAACGTGCTATTAATATCATTTTCCTATTAAAAAACTGATAACTATATTTCTTGCTTTACAGCATCATCAACGAGCAAGCCAAGTCAAAGAACACACCGTAAAGCAAATCTCGTCTTAAAATTAAAACAACTTTTCCTTCTCCAATAATTTTATAGCAAATATAATTGTATATTATTTAAATTGAAAAATGACAGCTGAAGATGATAATCTAAACCGGGACCTTTGACTTAATACGCCAATGCTCTAACCACTGAGCTATCCAGGAATCATCCCATGCTCAGGGTCAGTCTTCTCTCATTTGATTTCCACACGTCCTTAACAGACGCTGCCTTAAAATATGAGTGAAAAATGACCTAGATCACAGGAAGATTCCTGAATAGCTCAGTGGTAAGAATACTGATGCACTAAGTCATAGGTTCCTGGTTCGATTCCCATGTCCAGGTTTGATGTTTTCAATTTGAAGCAAATGATATCTAGTTGCGCCTATAACCATAATTAACAAATACAATAGCTTTGCTATTTAATCCATCAAAATATAATTTTGTTACCACAAACCTCTTGCCACCATTACATAAAGACATGCTGCGACTGATTTATCCTAGCTATGGTTTATCTTTTATCACTATCATCTAGCACGATGTAAACGGCTTGCGACAAGATGTTGCGATAACATGGTAGAACGTAGTTTCACACCTGAAAACTGTCAAGATATCAATGCACCCACTCACGTTATTGAGCTTGAGTTTTGTCTTGACCTTGTCCTGCTTGTAATGACCCGAGAGTTGGTAGAGCACTGCTCGACTACGTCGACGCTCGTAGTTGCCTGCTGGGGGCGCCTCTGGATCCAGATTACCGTTAGCGTCTTCACACAAACACAATATATCAAACCTCAAAATAAAAAACACCAACATAAACAACATGAACATGTGTAGTATCTTTACTCTTATCCTCACACTTTTCTATGTATCTATCCCCACTAACTATTTTTAATACCTTTTTATTAACTTCAACACTCCACACCTAAAACAATGGCAATCATGGTATATATATTTCTCGAATGTTATAGTAGTTTTAAGCTCCTTCCCACAATAGATTATAAGTAAACCTTGCATGTGGATACTCCCATTCAGTTTAGCAATCATGATAAGTAACAACATCTGTGCTTCGAAGATACGTAAGTTTGACTGTTCAAGTTTAAAACTAATATTAATCTCATTTTATTCATCATTTACATTTCATCCAATTTCAATCTTATACATTTTATCAAATCTAATCTTCCTTTATTTTTTGTCATTTAGAATCCTGATGGTGGTATTATTATTATTATTATTTTTATTTTATTATTATTATCACCGCGTCTTACTACCCGTTCGGGTTATACTCACGCTAATGTGTAATGGTAGGGTGATTGTGAGATGAAATGGAGGACCTACAGTTTAACGTGGGATCCAAACCACGGTGGAGGCCTGGCATTCCTCACATTCACAAGTTGTGATTAATACACATCTTGTCAGAGGTGAAGGAAGGGTTTGGCAATCAGATAAATCTGTGCCGGGACTGAGGATTGAACCCGGGCCCCAGCATAGAGGTCTAACACCTTACCCCTAGACTACCAGGTCACATTTATGGTATTATAATATACCAAAACATGTCGAGAGTTAAAATTCAACGGCTGGTTTTTGCCATAGTTTAACATCAAGGAGCACAGGACTATATTCAATATAAGACTTTAAATCACACCATTTCAAATGTATGCAAACATATTCCTAGTAATAATTTGTTATTACTTCATGATTTGCATGAGTCTCTTCTATTTAATTTTTTGAACATTAATTTATATTATTCTGCTTAGTTATAATTGTTTATCAACTTTTTTGTGTTTATAAATTCATGACTTTTAATTTACATGTCATTTTAATTAAATATTGTAAATACTGTTTCTGACATGCCTCAATGATACGCTTTTAATAACTAAAGTGTACCAATAGGGTAATATTTTTATATTATAGTTCATCATATAGAAATGATTGTAATGATTTTGAAAATACTAAATTCTATATTCTCAATTTCTAACCATCACTCAATCTTAACAAATCATTTTATTTCGTTCATTTATTTAAAATTTTCCAATAGTCATTGTATTTTAAATCATTTCTTATCCTACATTTTATATCTCAGGAAAATATTGTCAAACAACAAATCTATCAACTTAATGTTTCGTAATTTATTGTGTCAATTATTTTTATACTAATTGTCGAAGAACTTTTAATGATTCAATCCATATTATTTACATAAAAACTAAATTACTATATTCCTTTTTAAAATCTTATTATTTCTTATTAACGTGTAGAGTACATCTTGGCATCAGGATTGTGTACAGTGAGGTGCAATTACATAATTAGATTGTTGCAGAGACGTTACCAGGGCTCACGCCCCCATGGAACATACAAAATGGTACCCGTTGAAATCTGTTCTTTAAAATGTTGCTGAGTTCTTATAGTCTATTAGGTTACTAGTTATAATACCGGTTACAAGTTAATAACAATAAAAAATCTACTTTGATTGCTAAGAACACATTTATGTTTTTATGGTACATTATAAACACTGAGTAACCACAGCACACATCATGCATAATGTTTCTAAAGATAAGTAGAGAAAGTGATCACATGACTAAACAAGAGAGAGACAGTAATATCAAGTACCAGATAACTGCTGGTCAAATGTAGCGGCTCACTAACAGAACTTGACAATATATCGATACATCGTGAAATACTGGTTTATTATGTACATCGATATACCAACATTACGATTTTTGATGTGGGGATTTATCGTGTGCCACGGAATATTATCTCCCATGGTATATCGTCTTCAGCGATATATCGTTCACCATGGTTGAATGATGACGCATCACTGTGGACGATATATCGCATTGGATGATACATCGTACACCATGATGTATTGCATTGTAAGATAATATATATTCTCTTATGATACGTCGTACAAAATGATGTAACTTCGATTACGATGTATAAATAGATGTTTGACCCTGATCTACAAAAGTTGTGATCTAATTTGCTACGAAGCTTCTCAATTTTTCTAGTTTTAGACTAAGGGCCAGTTTCATAGTCAGTTTAGTACGCCTCAAGTGCGGCGCTATACTAAATATAAGACGTCACCTACCTGAAATTGAATGTAATGGGCCAGTTTCATATGCGAAACTGGCCCATTCCATTCAATTTCAGGTAGGTGACGTCTTGTATTTAGTATCAACTCGCACTTTAGGCGTACTAAATTTGACTATTAAACTGGCCCTAAGAGCTTAAAGTCACAAATCATTAACCAAGAAATAATAAATAAAAAGTCAACTGAGAATGAGAGCGCTGTAATTGATGTTTGGGCCCGATCTTACAATGTCACGTTATTATATTCTTTAGGGTTTAACACAGGGCCGTTTTAAGAAAGTGTAATGTCCGGGGTAAAACAATCTTGGCTCCCCCCCCCCCCCTCTCTACCTTTGTACTGCAGTTTTTAAGTTTTAGCACTAAGCCGTTATAATATATTGATACGTACTCGGTACTCATATTGCCTAATAATTTCTCATGTTTTATGAAATATTGATCAACCCATTAAATGAATCTACTTTATTAAATGCAAACAATCAATCCTACTATTTTAACAAAAGTAAATTTCTCTTAGCACCATTGAATGTTAGTTTACTGTGGACCGACAGTGGTAGCACAATGGTGGCGTATTCTACTGTACTGAACTTAAGATTTAGTTCAAACATTTTAAACATTTGCTTGTCTCTATATATTTATTTTATCAAATATCGGTGTGTTAAAATTATCTTCTATCTTGGGAAATAGGAGGAATAGCCTCCATTGCCTTCCTCTGACTGTTCTACTGTAAAGCAAATAAAATAGTTAAATAAACTATCCGTTTGATTAGAAAATATTTATTGTTAAACTCTATCAAATTCACTCAAAAATAATTTCCAAGCAAATTAAATATTAAAGATGAATTCATCTGAGGTAGATCGACCTTAAAAAGATGCAGATAAAAATAAATTGTACGGAACTCCTCACGGATTTTTTCACTTCATTGTTTAAAAATTGAAATATTTACTCAAAACTCTTAATATATGTGAAATGAAATAATATATAACAGCAAACCCGAGCTACTATCGACATTTTACTAAGGGTTACACATATTATGGTAATCACGTGGCTAATAAATTCCTAATTTATATATTTAGATCAATAAAAAAGGTAAATATTGACTATTGAGTCTAAAATGATAAAGAGAGATTATTGTTGTACAAACATTTCCCCAAGAGGTTAAGGAAAAAGAACATAAATTTGTGAAGGACTTACTTATTTACTTAGTCTATGGTATTAGGGAATTATTGCATTAACATTTAGTAATATCTCTGTACAACTAAAGATAACAAAGTTGTATTAATATATATTTACCAATATCTCAGAAACTACTAGTTTTATAAAAATATATTTCTAATAAAAGTTTATTTTATTTTTAATAGTACTACAATTTTGCAATGGTAAGTATTTAGTATCTCAAATAGTTTCGGAGATACGAAAATTTCCGTGACTGTAAAGTATTATAAAAGTAATTTTCATGGGAAAATTAAAATAGCCATTTTATTAATAATCTTAATAAACGTCCTACATAAGAATCTTAATCAAAATCGTTAGAGCCGATTTTGAGAAATTTGATTGTTTCTCTTTTCGCCCTTTATTCAAATACTCTTAATTTTAGGGTTAAACAGACACACAGACAGATGGCATCGCAAAAACAACTTTTAGGTTTTGAGGGGGTCATGAAACGTCGAAAGCCATCAACATCTTGGGTTAGTTTTTGTTTTAAGATCGTAATACTTTACCTATAGTTCTAGAAAAGTTTAAAAAAATATCTATCTTTGCGTATAAAATGAAAATTATTGGTTTTATAAAAATATATTTCAAATAAAAGTTTTTACTATAAATATATCCACACATTTGAAATAATAAATAATTTCATATCTCAAATAGTTGCAAAAATATGATAAAAAATTAGAATTTACGCAACTGACCTGAAACCTTAAAGTCATTTTGACGAAAAATTGAGAGTAGCCATTCTATTTGTAATATTGATCAATGCTTGGAAATGAAGTTTAATCAAAACGGTTAAAGCCGATTTTGAGAAAATCAATATTTTCTCTTTTCACCCTCAAGTAAACTACCCTTTAATTTTAGGGTTAGATATCCAATCTAAGAACCCCTTGGGGCAACCGTATGAAAACCCTAGATACCAAGTTCTAGCCCAGTCAGTAAAATAGTTTATTCTCTACTCCGAGGTACATATAACAATCCAAAAACCTATTTTTCGGATTCGGGGGGTCATTAAACGTCGACTTTCATTAAACTCTCAAGTTAGATTTTTTGACGAATCACAATACTTTCTCTACCTGTAAGGTAGCGAGAAAGTAAAGAGGTTCATGAGACTGTTTAATGTTTCTTTCAAATGTGTTGAGCCAGCTACTTCATGTTTGATCTATTAGATCTCTTCAGAGCAAGATATTCATAAAATGAAATGTCTCTAAAACACTTCTATACATTTCTATGTTAAAGAACCTCTAAGTACGCAGCCATCTGGTGACCGCGTCACTACTTCAATCCTCTTAGTCACTCACTGAGTTGACTCAAATATTCAAGAGAAATTAGTCTAGCTTATTTTAGACTGATGAGCCATTGATGGAGAGTAACGGTTAAAATTATATAAAATACAATTCATACTCTTATCTAAATTAAATTAAGAGAATAATTATAAAGCATATTATATATTTGTCATATAAATAATAAATATATCCAGATGAAAATCAATTAAGACTCATCAAATAACGGGTGTCATACAACCATAAGTTTTATTATAAATAAATCCTTCTTATTTCATGTTTGTATCTGTTTTTTGTTCTTGTTATTTTGAGAATATTAGTTTGTCAAAGATTTATTCACTCAAATGTTTACTATCCGCACCAAATTATAGACACCAGTTTCTTTATTCATGATCGTTAAAAAATTCCCTTCCCTCCACCCACCTCTTTCCCCTCCTCCCTTCCACTGAACATAACCATGAAAACTCAAAATTATTCAATCACGATATATCATGAATACCGATTTGATTCAGACGACATAATATCATGATGTCACAATTCTTAAATCGCCCCGCCCCACTTACTAATCCCTCGAAATATGCAAACAGAAAAGATTGTTTTAATAGCGCCACGTCTTACTACCCGTTCGGTTTATTATCTTATGTATTAATTACGCTAAATGTTCTAGGTATAATTAAGGTTATATTTATAGGAAGTGTACCTGCATTTACGTGGTGGGAGAGTGGGAAACAATTTTGTAAAAATCACCTTCAGAACAGCCGACCGAGATTCTAACCTCGATCTGCCCGTCATCAGCAGTCTAGTCTACTGTGAGTGTAGGCGCCACCTAAGGGGGTAACAGACAAGTTAAAATAGGGGAGGGCAAAGAGTGGAAACGCTCCTAGCAAATCCTTGTTGCCATCACCAAGTAATATGTTGAATGTGGCAAGAAATTAATTTATACTAAAGACAATATTGCATCAAAAAGGGTAAATTATTTTGCGCAATTGAAAACTAAAGAGATAGGTATTAGACGATTAATAAAACTATCATTCAATTTGATCATGTCAGCAATAAGAGTTTTTCAGAAAATTCACTGAAATTACCTTATCTTTTAAAGTGGTAAAAAAATGATAATTTGTTTTTTTATCTTTCAAGAACTTTGAAGTTATTTTAAAGTAGGAATATGTCAAGCTTTAAACAACCTTGATTAAGCTATATTAATGTTTGTCAGTTACGAACTTAGCTTTAAAAATTATTTTGGCTTTAAAAATATAATGATTCGTCAACCAATTATTTATTACTACTAATATCCTTTTAGTTTTATATATATATGGTTTTTTAGAAAATATATCAACAATGCAATTTTAAATAAAAATCAGTAATAATAATACTATATATATATATATGTGTGTGTTAACGCCAACATTGTTTTATGGATGTGAAGTGTGGGTTTCAGGAGAAACAGAAGAGCAAGGTGAATGCGGTTGGTTGGAATGATATATCTAAGAAATGTATGTGAAAAAACTCGTATGGACAGAGTCAGTAATGAATGGGTGCTGAAAGAGTGTAGTTTGAAAGGGAAGACAATAGGTCAAGGTGAAAGAAGTGTCTTACGTTGGTTTGGGCATTTCGAGAGGATGAGTGTTGATTGAGTGACGAAGCAAATATATGAAGGTAGAGTGTGTGGATCAAAAGAAGGGGTAGGACATGTAAGACATGGCTAAATGTTGTAGACGAGACGAATGTGTGAAAAAGAGAAACAGTTTAATAGTTTTAAGAATGAAAGAGCATGTATGACTGGGTGGATTGATGTTGTTGAAGTGAAGGGAGTATGCAAGGATAGGGAAATGTGAAGAAAGTCAGGGATGATGATTAAATACGGGGTTTTATAGTTGGTTTTTTTATCTTAATGCACAGTTTCTTGCCAACCCCGTAAGGTAACGGTGTGATTAGGTATGTATACAGGGTGTTCGGAAACTCACAGCCAAAATGCACATACAATGTGTTTGAATCAAAAGTAATACAAATTCCCTTTACACTTACATCCGGAAAACTATGCTAATACCATTAAATTGTGTTCAAAGTTTCGGTGTAGAGCGCCGGGAGTGCATAGCTATTCAAGCATGCATGTACAACAGGTTGCATAGTAGTTAGGCGCGTGGCACTGCACACCTCGACATCTAAGAGCACGGCAGCGGAACATACTAAAAATTAATAGTAAATAACAAACCAGTTCATCTAGAAATGCTAGTACGTTCTGAAGGTCATTATTAACAGTCTTACATCAATGAAAATGCTTGCTATTATTACATGTGTAGTGCCACGCGCCTAGCTCCTATGCAACTTGTTGTACACGCGTGCCTGAATACTTACTCTCTCCTGGCGCTGTGCACCGAAATTTTGAACATAATTATTGTAATGGTACTAACATAGTTTTCCGTACATAAATGTATGTATTACTTTTGGTTCAAACAAACCATAGGTATGTGCAGTTTAGGCTATGAGTTTCCAAACACCCTGTATATGTATTTAATAACAGATCTAATAAAAAACTTAACGATTTGTAATAGTTAATACCTTATATATATATTTTTTTTAAGTATTAATTATTACAAATTGTTAAGTGTTTTTATATATATGCGACCATTTAAATACCTCACTTGTAGAATATATATAGTTGGTTTGTTTTTTATTAATACATTAAATTTGACTTATCTTCAAATATATTTGCACACTCTTATGTGTTTGTATATGATGGACAAAATACAACCTTATGGGCTCATCCATAGGCCACGTAGCACTGTTAGGGTATCACGTGCTCTAACTAACCAATCATGTTGCAAGCAACGTCAACAGGGCTATTAAGTACTTACATTTTTTTTTTCTGATTGTATGCAGACAAATTCTTTTGTATAATTAGCCTACGTTTCGCGAATTATGAAGACGTCATCGCCTCATGTTTCACTATATTTTTTGTATCCAGTTTAAACTTCTATTGCCATTACTTGCAGCCAAACAGTCTTAAACGATTGGGTTTAATTTTATTGGATAGTTTGTTTTCAAACAGTCCAAATCCATTGTCTGTGTTTTGCTCAAGTTTTTACGTTAAGTTACGTAAATCGATCACACACAAATCTATTAAGTGAACGTTATATTACGTGAAATTTAAAGCTATGTACATATTATAGATCATTTTACCATGACGTAACAGTGCCCTTAGCAGACCAATGCTCGGTATAATTTGACAACTATTTGTGTCCTTGACCCGAGCTCCGAGCCGTAACACGCTTCCGTAAGGAAACCAGCGAGCCAAGAGCGGGAAGGGATACCACTCATTTCTCCATGCACTCCTCAAGGTTCTTATTAAGTTCAGCGGACAACTCAATCCATGCGTTATTGCGCTTTACCTTGTGATAATGAATCTATGTTTTAAATCCTACAATAATGGCCTCTTTTTGTAGGCTTCAATAAGTCCCGATGTTTCTTTCCCTTACCAGTCTGGCTGGAACAAAAGCAAGATAGTGTGTTGGCGCCACCACTAGGAGCGCCGTTACTTGTGCCTTCCACAAGGGTGGCCCTCAAGCTGAGCCCTGACGCGAGCATTCCTTTGTTGTTTCGGAATGGGACCACCTTTGGAGGGAGCGTCACGCTGCTACGTCACGGAAAATGCTCCATAGTCTGTACATAGCTTAAGTTGATCGCTATCCTGGCATAAGAGCAATCTTGCAATGACTCACCACTATCGTATAGTTCACATATCCTGAGCTCCGCCATCTTGGTGTGCGTGATGTCCTTGTGAGACGCGAGGAACAAGACAACCTCTCTCTTCTCATTCTTGATCGGGACAATGTCCAACAAGCACCAGAAAGGTGTGCCTGGAACAAATTATTGTCATACATCTGTTTGCTCTACACACATCATTGAGTTAAACGTATCTCTAAGAGAATATAAATGATTTTTAAAAAGATTATAGTTAAAAAAGTGTAGTCAAGGATATAAATCCTGTATTAATAGGCCTACTTTATGGTTTATAATATATCATCAGTTTTATTGTCAAGAAAAATATAACATTTAAATAATTGTATATATTCTGTAAACAATTATATCCAAACCATGTTAATTATTTACATCAATAAGTACAAATGTGTGTCACAAATCTTAAGATATCTTAAGAGTAAGATCTTGCAGAAAACATCTTGATATAGTTCACGTTATTTTCCTAGGAAGATCACTTATAATGTATAACTAATTTTAATACCTAAAGTAGTACGATAGTGTCAATTTAATGACGCATGTGTCATTTTGTTTTTCTGAAGTCGTGAACAACACAGTCATGACTAAGATACAAGTCTATCCTGCTTATGGACAAGTTACTGCGGTCACCGGTTTCATGACACAGCAAATATGTCGACGCTGGACGTCGTGAGAGAGGGAATATGGCAGAAATGTACAGGCACCAATTTCATGACATAAGTAGAGTTCGCCTTGATCAAGGTCTTGCTGACAGCTTGATTAGCCCCCACTTGAGGCCCCCACCCCGACTCCCTGCTCGTTCGTAAGTTTGTCTTATGTCCAGCTGTCGACAAGAAATAATGATAAGTTGGTACCATACCTAATTAATAAGAGGTCTTAGGAAATATATTTCCTAAAAACCTGATAGTAATATAAATAGTTCAAATCAGAAACAATTAATCACACACGGGCTATCCTGTTGTGGGTGAAAAAGAATGTTTATTGATCTGTGAAAAGTAAACAAACCCATTATGAAAACTAGTCTTCTTAGCCAATCGGTAAATGTTTAACGGCAAAGTACAAATAAATTACAACAATGGCAATAGTTATTCGTCCGTTTTCTGGAAAAAACATGTGCCGGATGGCATTAGTCTAGCGCCCGAATTAATAAAGCATGTATGACGATAATCCTCCTGGTAAGTGATCGTGTCTCAACTTAGCTATGACAATAATCCTCCTGTAAGTGATCGTGTCTCACTAAGCTATGACAATAATCCTCCTGTAAGTGATCGTGTCTCAACTTAGCTATGACAATAATCCTCCTGGTAAGTGATCGGTCTCAACTAAGCATGACAATAATCCTCCTGGTAAGTGATCGTGTCTCAACTTAGCTATGACAATAATCCTCCTGGTAAGTGATCGTGTCTCAACTTAGCTATGAAGATAATCCTCCTGGTCAGTGATCGTGGCCCAACTAAGTTATGGACCTCTGGGACTAGGGGTCCCATGGCCCAACTGCTACGTGCCGGAAACGTCATGCTCAGTGGGGAACCTCTGCGATGAAACTTTCTGGAATAAACTCTGATCCTTACATTTGAAAAATATAAATGCGAAATAAACTTATACTCTTAAAAGTTACACAGCGGATGTCTTAAGCTATATAAAAAAACAGTTTTAAGTCAACCTATTCACTAGGCTCCCTTGATTGAATAGTCATCCCGACCCGAGACAATCCCTCTAACCTGTTGGTTTAACCTTTTTTATTTTAAAGAAAAATGTGTATCGTAATCAAGATTTTAGATGGAAACATTGAACCTCTGTAGGTGGGATAAGGGGCGTTTCAGATTATAAATTAATATAGATGGAGGGGGGGATAGTGTTTTTAACTCTTTACACTTAGCCAGCTGTCCTAAGATCCCACAAAACGCTATAGAATCATAGAATGACCATCCTGGCTCCTTGGTATGGTGGGAACTTACAAATGTATCTCTATATTCTGATAGTATAGTTAGAATGAACCTCATCGACCGGCCCATCCATCATTTGATCTTTATTCAGCTATAAATCGTAGACTACTTACACAACATTATCATTGATTTGAGCTCTACATCATAATTAAACGTTATCATAACTGTTCGTGTTACGTGCATAGTATTTGATCGTTTATCAGAACCAAGCTTTTGTAATGGTAACGTTGATTTCAACTTAATATGTATCTACTGTAAAGGAATCTGTGAACCGACTATGAGATCAGTGTCAGCTATCCGTAACATGAGCCGTATCCGGTTGTATAAATACAAAGTCACAGAGCTTGGTAAAATTAGATGAAGTCGGATGCGCCTACGTGTAAGCTGCTATTTCAGCTGTGTGAGTGACGGCGGTGTGCCTCCGGATTGATCACTTTAACTGAAATGGGAGTTAAGTTCAAGATTGCGTGGACTGGATTCTAGATATCCTAGAGTGGAGCTCTAGAGTGTTGACAGTTGCCAGAGTGTGACGGGAAAATGTGTGAGTTCAGCGATGGCGTGCCTTGAGTGCCATGAGCGTTATCAACGCGTTATAGTGCGTGTTGACAGTTAGTTTATGACAGTGGTTATGACAGAGGCTATAAACAGTTGGCTAACACAGTGGTTATGACAGTGATTGAGATAGTGGTTATTGCCAGATGTTAGAGTGTGTTAGTGGTGGAAACAGTTGTTCTTAGGTAGTTAACATGTGTGTGTGTGTGTGTGTGTAAGCAATTGCAATGCGTATGCTTGATTAGCACCAGCGTAGGTATGAAGTAATCAGATGGGATACCACCCACAACTCATAGGAAAGAATATAGTGTATTGGTGAAATATTAGACTGCCACTTTCTCAGACATTCGATCATGATCCCAAGCCTATTTGTACACTCGACTCTATACCAATAAAATCTATACTAGGAATCAATCATACATACAATCATAGACTCCACAACCTCCCTTATCACAGCCATAGTGACAATATAATAGATAAGATAAGGGATTTATTTACGATATGATGTCAATAAAAAGGGGGGTTACACTTCATACTTAATCAATATTTGTTTTTGTGTATACAATTAAGCTTTTTGCACCTTTGCACTAGACCCTCCTTTAACGTTTACCCCATGCTGACAGCTCGATCCCCCCCCCTCCTCTTTTCATCTCTGTCTGAGCTTCAGTAAAAAATTATTCACATTTTAACTGCTGTATAGGTGGTGGGCATGCCATGCAATTTGCTAAATAAATTAAGATATGGACAGCATATTAATCCATTACTGTAATCTAGAAATTCCTCCTTTTCCCAACTCAGTTGTGGAAGGCGCAAGCATGGATATGTCTAAAGAGGAAGGAGAGGAAGGAAGCACCTGTCGGTAGACAGGAATAAGAAGGTCTGTAGAGGAGAGGATGAAGGAATCACCGGGTGCTCGACAGGAATCTAGAGGCTAGAAAAGGAGGAAGGAAGGGGAGAAAGCCTCTCTCAATGAACCCTTGTATGTCAATCAAACTTTATATGCAAATACTCTCACTAATCACTTATATAGCCTTCTTGATGACATCACTGCTGGAAGAGGTGTATAAAACTATTCGGTCATGTAGGATCAGATAGTTTCTGCAGGAATATTTACTTCCATCTCGAATGTGATATGACATGTTATCATAACGTCCTTGAGAGTATTTTAATAATAACTCGCATTGAACACAGTGATGGGAGCGTGAGACTTGAAACGAGAAGGATCATGTAATGGTAAAGGAGAATTTGTTTCATTGTATGACAACTAAAATTAAGCATAGTCTTCGTATATTTTTAAGAAGCAATCTTGATTGAGAACCTTGTTCAGATACAGATATCCGTAGGGGTAAATGAATTAATTGATGTAGAGTTTATCAGAATGCAAACTACAATGATAAACAATACTTAAATATGTAGCTGCCATTTGTTACGCCCAGTCTGAAGGGTGAAAATGCCATAGCGAGGTATTTCCAACAGCGTTAACGTTTTAAAATCACAATCGTGCTGGCTATAGACAGGTACGTTAAGATTCTCGTACAGTTTTCAAGTAAGAAAGGCTAGCTCAATGATCCTTCTACTCTTGATGAAATTAAGCAGATTGGTACGATTTATATCATCAGTCTTTATATGTGGTACAAGACAAGAGATTTTACTTAGCTCGATTCTAGAGGGTGTTTCTGAAGTGGGTGGAGCATCTCTTTGTGTAGTATCATCGACTGTGGGTGAATGAACAAATATTAGTTCTTCTTTTGCATTAATCATTATTCGAGAGTAGTTTTCAATTAATCTTAGTATGAGGTTAAAAGGATGTGTACGTCAAATATACCTGCTCCAGCATGTGCAGGGTGGGGCCAAAATATAAACGGATTACTCAGTTATACTATACTAGTTAGGCTCTCTTTATTGTGTAATTATTTGTTGTACGTGGTTTTATCCATTTTGAATAACACATTACGTGCGATCAATTATTCGGGAAACTATGTTAGTGTTTTGTACTGGTATAACATCTCTGATCACTGAGTCAATGTTTTTCCAAACCTGTTGCAAATTTATTGGAATCAGTGTGAAATAGTTTTATCTTAAATTTAACCACAGAAACGCATCACATAACGTGAGGTATGGACTTCGAAGTGGATAAGTAAAGTTGGTCATCTTCTAGACTCCACCACACATTATCAAAATACGTCTGCTCTATATTTCTTATAGCAAGATAGTATAGTTGAGCTAAGATAATTACATTTCTCGATTTGTCTATCCCTAGCCTGTTTATATCATACTTGAAAGATATGGAGTATGCCATTATTAACAATACTCTGATCAGGGTTGTTCACTCAGGACTGACGCCAATTTTTTTTAATCAACTCATATTGGAAGGCCACATTTGAATAATGTAAAATAAACTTGGCCCATGACAAGTAGGAGTGTCTCATAGAAGATGCCTGGAGCTACCCACCGCCAGCATTCAGACAAATATTCACCCGACGCTCCATATTGGTGAATGCTTGATGTAGCTTAACGCCGTCAGTGGCAGCCGCTTCACGTCAGGCATTGTCTTTCAGTTCCTAAATCAACCTTGGCTTGTTGGCATAAACTGTGACTTTTAAAAGTCCCTAGAGAACGAAATCTGGGTGTGTCAGGTCAGGAAACGTAGGTGGCCACAGGTCTTTGGAGATAATCATGTTCTAGAAAAAGCTGAACATTTCTGCAATGCTCCTATTGTAGGTGTGGAAAGTTGCACCATCCTGTTGGAAGTAACCAATTGCAAGTTCTTGATCATCCAGCTGGTTTACAAACTCAGTAAATATTTCCAAGCATCAGTCGGTATTCACCGTGTCTTCAAAAAAGATTGGCCCAATGATACGGTGAAAGGACACCACACACACCAGAAACCAATTCTCGCTGGATGTAATGGATTTTCTGGGATGGCGTGGGGATTATCACTGGCCCATACCAGTGTATTTTTCGAGTTTACATAGTTGGAAAAATGTAGCCATGCTTCGTCAGTAAGCCATATTATTTCCAACAGGGTGAGGTTTTCAGCGAAAAATTAGGCAAAGTATTGAAAATTCACTAGTCATTTTGCAAAAGGGTGGCTGTGGCTAGTGGACAATCGTGATAAAATAAGACTTGGTATTTGCCTGTTTGGCTGCTCTTTGACAGGTTTAATACGATCGTCCAGTCTCTTGGGATAGCCTCTGAAGAGATGTCTTGGGGATTCCAATACTCACTGTAACTAATGCTATATTGTGTCCTCCATCATCTTGGATAGTCTGCCCGTATGCTGATCTACCAAGCTTACCTTTATCTCCAGTTTCTTCGCCAAGTTCAAAATGGTGGCTCTGGTGGCTGGTGTAAGCCCACCAAATTTATTCAGAAAATCCCTCTGACGTAGTGTGAAGGAAATGGTCACCAAGTAGTGAAGCACAATGAACACACGCTCTTCAATGAGTGCACCATCTTTCTTACACCAACTCACTTACACTGGCTAATAAGACACGTTCCCACTCTATTGTCTAGACAGATGGCATGTCGATGTGGCACCCAGCTGGCCAGTTGGTGGAGAAACATTATTTGGCACCTCAACTGCTTCGTCATGAAATAAATAACTGTTTCATTCATGTTTCACGCTCACCTTATTTTCCACCTATTTTATAGTCCATCTAATAGGTGTTCAGTCCTGAGTGAATCACTCTGTACTTCCGGGTAGCGCTGTATTAAGTAGTAGCTTACTTATTATATTTATAAGATAATGGTGAGGTAGCGTGTATAAGCCTTCTTGCTGAATATATATCCTAAGTTCATTTTCAATAGTTAATTGACCTGTAATGTATGAGGTACAGGAATTATTATTATTATTATTATTATTATTATTATTATTATTATTATTATTATTATTATTATTATTAGCACCGCGTCTTACTAACCGTTCGGGTTATAGGCACTTACGCTAATGTGTAATGGTAGGGTGATTGTGAGATGAAATGGAGGACCTACAGTTTAACGTGGAATCCGAACCACGGTGGAGGCCTGGCATTCCTCACATTCACAAGTTGTGATTAATACACATATTGTCAGAGGTGAAGGAAGGGTTTGGCAATCAGATAAATCTATGCCGGGACCGAGGTATAGGATTTATACTGGAAAGTGGTTAGAGCTGTGTTGAAAACAACAGGGTCTCCAACGTTTTTCATATATACACCGTCAGTCATTATCTTTAAAGATAGTAGCCTAAGCGTTGTAAAAATAGTTTATTACATGGTATGAACTCTTTAACAGATCACCCAATATAATGAGGTGGTAGGCATTTTCTTGTTTTATCTAGTACAAGCACCATCACTGACATGTTTAGGATTAAGACGTTTTATCCTAAACCTATCAGTCTTTCCTTTTTCGTCTACTAGTCGTACAGTGATATACTCTACTACTCGTTTCGTGTTCGGATGGTAAATTATGTTGTTCGGTGGTTACATTACCGCATAGCTTAGAGGGACTGTCGTACTGAACTCATACAGAGTACGACTTGTGTCTACATCTACATAGAAACTGCAATACGGGTAACGTTCACATGTGGAATGTCCACATTACTGCTAGGGTTGTGCGTCTTTCTGTCAGGCAGATTGATATTATTGGATCCTAGCAGAAAGCCAAAAGTACTGGGTATGGTGAAGTCTATGTATTCAGAAAAGATAATATGGCTTTATAAAGTGTTAATAATATGCTGATAGAGAGCTTTACACCTGTATCCAACTCACGACGTAGGTAACGGTCTAAAGCCTCCAATTCATAGGTACCTGAAAAAAATATACTCTAAGCCACCACAATGTAATTTATGGCTATATCATCAATGTTGGGTGAGGAATTAAACTTATATCGATCCTCCTCATGATTGTCTTTTCTCAATATGATATGAATTAAACTTAGATTGATTCTCATGATTGTCTTTTCTCAATATGATATGAATTAAACTTAGATTGATCCTCCTCATGATTGTCTTTTCTCAATATGAAATGATGAAAGTAACTCTCTGTCAGATGCGAGCTCTGACCTATCAATGTAAGAGTCACAGACATGGTAACTCGGATCATTGGTTAACATGCTTATTTATGATCAAGAAAGCTAGACAGAGATATCCACAGAATACATTAACGAAGTCTTGATAGCGTCTATAATTATAGACGATGGTTAAACCCCTGAGATACTGTACGGTTTCAAGAACCAGTCTCGGGCTATCGAAATTATCAAAGTATTCGATAAGACACTCATATTTGTTCATACGTCACCAAATGCTTACCCTTACCACTATATATACCGATATTGATGATAACACTCTATTTGCTCCATGGTTTTCTAGGAGGTAAAGCAACTTTATGAAAACGCCTGTAAAGTATGAAATATTTAATGTTTTAACATCCTTGTAGGTATATTTCGGTAAGAGGTCATCTAGATAACACTTCAATCTTTTTTTTACCATGGATAAATATACATTTCTTTACCCATAGCGATCGCCTAGAGCATACGATTATGTCTTCGAGTCTTGCTTTATTAATTACCATTTGCCTTTGATCTATTGATAGCTTTTGAGATTCCAGCAGCACCTCCTGTGGCAGCTACTAGGGTGGCTATCGGAGGAAGTATAGGTAGAAATCCTTCTTTCACGCTGTAAATGGCTTATTAGCACGTCGCTGACGGCGTTGTCCTTTCATCTTTCGCCCTTTCATCAGACTGGCTCCAATATTGACTTTAGTTTTCATAACATTAGCTACAGCCCATGAGGCAGCTTTCTCATCCAACTTAGAAACTGATACGACAACCTTTTTCCAGGATTTCACGAAAAGCTTACGATCCGTGGTATTTCGTTCAGCAAGATCTTTGAATTGAGAGTAAGTGCTCTTTACAAGACTGGTCTAACACACTAGCAACCGGAGCACATAAATATCTCCTAGAGGCATCAATTTTCAAAAAGAAGTTCTGATGTAATATTGCTTTTAATAAAGTCTAGAAAAATATCATTGTCAAATAAATTACAGATGGAGGTAAGGACTATTCCAAAAGCTTAAAGGCATAAAATTGACAAAGGTTTGGCAGTGAAGGGCCCACAAAGCTCTTTATGATTGGGGTAAGGGGAAGGTCAAGTCCCCATCATACTTTTTGCTCAATTTCCCTTTCCAACCTACACAACATATGAAACATCATTGAGATGATGGAACTCAACTGCCTCCAGTTGTATCTCACCATATTAAACATCCTGTAGATGGTGGAACTCACCTGTATTCTTGTAAATGATCACCTCCAGTTGTATCTCACCATATGAAACAACCTGTAGATGGTGGAACTCACCTGTCTTCTTGTAAATTATCACATCCAGTTGTATCTCACCATATGAAACATCCTGTAGATGGTGGAAATCACCTGTCTTCTTGTAAATGATCACCTCCAGTTGTATCTCACCATATGAAACACCCTGTAGATGGTGGAACTCACCTGTCTTCTTGTAAATTATCACCTCCAGTTGTATCTCACCATATGAAACACCCTGTAGATGGTGGAACTCACCTGTCTTCTTGTAAATGATCACCTCCAGTTGTATCTCACCATATGAAACATCCTGTAGATGGTGGAACTCACCTGTCTTCTTGTAAATGATCACCTCCAGTTGTATCTCACCATATGAAACACCCTGTAGATGGTGGAACTCACCTGTCTTCTTGTAAATGATCACCTCCAGTTGTATTTCACCATATGAAACATCCTGTAGATGGTGGAACTCACCTGTCTTCTTGTAAATTATCACCTCCAGTTGTATCTCACCATATGAAACATCCTGTAGATGGTGGAACTCACCTGTCTTCTTGTAAATTATCACCTCCAGTTGTATCTCACCGTATGAAACATCCTGTAGATGGTGGAACTCACCTGTCTTCTTGTAAATTATCACCTCCAGTTGTATCTCATCATATGAAACACCCTGTAGATGGTGGAACTCACCTGTCTTCTTGTAAATGATCACCTCCAGTTGTATCTCATCATATGAAACACCCTGTAGATGGTGGAACTCACCTGTCTTCTTGTAAATGATCACCTCCAGTTGTATCTAACCATATGAAACATCCTGTAGATGGTGGAACTCACCTGTCTTCTTGTAAATGATCACCTCCAGTTGTATCTCACCATATGAAACATCCTGTAGATGGTGGAACTCACCTGTCTTCTTGTAAATGATCACCTCCAGTTGTATCTCACCATTTGAAACATCCTGTAGATGGTGGAACTCACCTGTCTTCTTGTAAATGATCATCTCCAGTTGTATCTCACCATATGAAACATCCTGTAGATGGTGGAACTCACCTGTTTTCTTGTAAAAGATCACCTCCAGCTTGAGCTCAGTCTTGCACTCCAGAGACTTCTCGACCTCCACCTTATGATCATCGGATGTATCAGGCCCGTAGAGGAACTTACACGCGCACCCCTTCTGCATAATCTGTGCGCGTGCCCAACCGGTCAACTCACAGAATCCATCCGAGCAGTACACGATGGGGTACAGAGTAGGTACTTGGGCATTACCCAGCACAAAGTTACTGTCTGGAACAGAAAGAATACGGTAAATAATTAATAAATATTTTTTGTATAAAATCATAATGCGTAATAGCCTAAATATTTAATACGAAATTGTAATATCCCATTTGGACCACATTTAATTAACTAAAAAAAATTCTCAGAAGAAACAGATAATTTAAAAATACAATAATGTAATTTTTTTTTATTAAAAACAATTCTGGTCAACCATTAACACCAAAATTGATACTCTGTTTTTCCTTGATAATTATAAATAATTTTAATTTGTAAGCTTAATTAAGTATTGGTTTTTATTGTTGTCATTTAATGTTATATAAAGTAACAGTTTATCTAGGACAAATATTAAACTTTGAATGCTTATGCACTGTTTATTTTTCATGATCAAATTTAACTAAGATAAGTTTATTAATTTTTTATAAATATTATGATAAACACAATTTTTACGTCCAAGCATAAATAAAATGTATAAAGTTCAAATAAAATCTTAAATGGTAGATGTAACCTTAAGCTATTGACCGAAACCTGACGATGTTTCACAAACAGATAATATCTGTTATTATAATTATTATAATTTATTCCACTTTACAAATGTAACGTAAGGGAAGGTATTTCATGGCTTTAATATACAGTTGTAATGTAAACATTCTGAGAAAAATTATCCAACTAAAACATGCTCAAGATTTTTTAATGAACATTTATTTTGCAATTTAAAATATCTTAGTATATTCTTAGGGTTTATTATTTTTAGAATATAATATATTACAAATGCAGTATGGAGATTTATATAATTCACTCAAGCACCATCTAAGAGCTAACTAATTAAATAATAGGGCTCTGCGAGTATTCGGATTTCGAGCTTCAGGACAAGCTCGTCATTTAATATCGAGATCGAAAGTTATGAAAGCTTGTTATTTTCGAGCTTACACTTGATGTACTTAGTAATCAATTTTTTAAATGAAGTAGTAAGAAAAGGCTATTCAATTTGGATAATATCGGCATTTCCACTTATAAATCATTCGGTTGCTCAATACATTGTTAAAATTAATATCAATTTTAACATTAATAACGTAATAGAGCTTTAAAACTACTTTCAACCGGTAAATGTATTCGCTATTGTCGTCCATTTTGAATTATCCTTGATTGAATTTGTTTACTTAAATTGCCATGACATTGCAATGAAAATAAACGTAGCTAAATAGATTACTAAATAATTAAATTATTATTTTTATTAGTTTTACCTAGTTCCTTTCCAAAATAATAATTTATATTAAATTCAAAATGTAATACAAATAATATATTATTATATTGAATGTTTTCGAACGTAAGATATTTAAAACTCGTATTAATTAATACGTTTAGCTACAAAACTAGTACTAGATTAGTTAACTATTTAGTTATAAAATTATTTTGGCTAACCTGTCTAAAATCAATGCTAATCTTATTTATTGCAATAAATATTTTACCAAACTTACCACATTTATGTTAAAAAAGCATTTACTATTTCATAATTTTTGCTAGAAATATTATTTTAGTCATATTATTTTTAATTTTAAAGTATGAACATCAACTTTTATAAGCATTAAAAATTGAATTGAAATAAATTTCTCAATAAGATCATGTCTAGCGAGAATCCATACAACGTGCATGTGCAACTGCGCATAGAGGAATGTAATTGGAACAAAAGACGTGATCATGCACAATTACACTAAGTAAAATAAATTAAATATGAAACACTTCAAATTTCTAACTGTTTATGAATCTTACGTTTTTTATAGGTAAATTAAGTACTAAAGCATATTTTGGGGAAATATTAGCTTATTAAAACGTCAATGTTTTAAATTTATTTAACAAGACAGAGTATAAACACTGCACAGTAATGTAAGTAAGTGAGAAAGGATAGTTAGGTTAGGCCTTGATATAAACAAACACACTTCTTTATTTCTTCCTAAACTTTTACACTTCCCACTTCTTCAAAATTCCACACTTGCACATTGCTTTGAATTTTCGAAAATATTTATTTTTCATATGAAGAGACATTAATGAAAAAGTAATATTTCCAAAAATTCAAAACAATGTGCAACTGTGGAAGTTTTTAATAAGTGGAAAGTGTAAAAAGTTATAAGAAAAAATGAGAGAGAAGTGTGTTTGTTCCTATCTAGGACTAACCTAACTATCCTTTCAGGTTGGCTTCCTTCACTATCTATATTTATCACCGCGTCTTACTACCCATTCGGTTTATACGCTTAACTACTAATTACGCTAATGGGTTAGGAATTGGGAAGGTTGAATTTAGAGGAAGTGAATCCCATTTGCGTGGAGGGAGAGTGAAACCCATTTAGGAAAAACCCCTTCCAGTTGACCGGACCGAGATTCGAACCTCGATCTCCCCGTCCTCGGGGTCGAGTTCATCACGACTAGCGCTTTAGCCAACTACGCCACCGAGGTGGTCCTTCACTAACAATTACTTTACAATAGTTTACAGTGTTTATACACTCGCATATTATACATTTTCAAGCCATCATGCAATTATTCATTATATTAACTTTTTTGTAATTGTTAGTGTAGCTTTTTTATATGAGTGTTGTTCTTATTTTTAAATGTGTTTTTTGAAGTGTTATTTCTAATTTTAAAACCGATATTTCCATTTCTTAACTTTTTTCAAAAGTACCTGTATTTAATTTTTTTTTATAAAAATGAGTGTCATTCATATTTTTAAGAACGTGTCTTTTAATATATTATTTTAAATCTCAAAAGATGTGATATTTACATTTAAAATAAACAAATATATACTCTTAACATTTTAAAATTTTCAATATACTAGAAATCGACTCAAACTCGGGAACTTTTAGAAATACTCGACTCGAGTTTGACTCGAATAAAAAAATCCAAGTTCGCAGACCCCATAAAATATAATATGTAAGTATTTTGATCAACATAATTAAGATATACCATTATTTTGATGGCGTGTTTGAAATACGTATATTTTTTATTTCACCCTTTTGTTCAACCATAACCCTTAGTAATTATACAACCAAATTAAATATAAGCTATAAACATATTTATATCGTACAAGTCTTTTTTGAAATTATTTAGACCTTGATTCTTAATTATTTACCAAGCAAATCTTCAATTATCAGGAATTCAGGAACCAGATAATTTTGAGGGGGAATGGGGTAGTTAATCTTTCTTTTTACTTTCTCGCTACCTTACAGGTAGAGAAAGTATTGTGATCATCAAAAGAATCAAACTCGAGATTTTGATGAATTTTGACGTTTCGTGACCCCTGAATCCGGAAACTATTTTACCGATCGGGCTAAAACTTGTTATCTAGGGTTTTTATAGGGTTGCCTCAAGGTTTTTTTTGTGGAATTGGATATCTAACCTTAGAATTAAGTGTAGCTTCCTTAAGGGCTAAAAGAGACAAAAATTGATTTGATAAAATTCGGCTCTAACGATTTTAATTAAATTTCATTTCCAAGCATACATCAATATTACAAACAAAATGGCCTCTCTCAATTTTTCGTCAAAATGAATTTAAGTGTTCCGGTCTGATGCGTAAGTTCGCAATTTTTTTATCATATTTCTGAAAATCTTTGAGATATGAAATTACTTATCATTGCAAATATGTAGGTATATTTATAATAAAAATCTTTTATTTGAAACATAATTCTATAAAACCAATAATTCTCAAGCTATACGCATATATATATAATTATTTTCAACTTTTTGAACACTGAAGGTAAAGTATTGCGACCGTCAAACAAAATCTAAACTGAGAAGTTGGTGAATGTCGACTTTTCATCACCCGCCAAACCTTAAAAAATGGTTTTTGCAATGCCAGCTGTCTGTATGTCTGTCTAACCCTACAATTAAAAGTAGTTTACTAAAGGGTGAAAAGAGAAAAGAGAGTTTTTCTCAAAATTATCTCTAACGATTTTGATTAAAATTCGTATATGGGCGTTGATTAAGATTATAAACAAGATGGCTATTTTCATTTTCCCATAAAAATGACTTTAAGGGTACTTTACAGAAGCGGAAATTTCCAAAAATCTGCAACAATTTGCGATACTAAATATTTACCATTGTAAAATTGTAGCCCTATTAAACATTAAAAACTTTTATTAGAAATATATTTTTATAAAACCAATAATTTCTGAGATATTGGCAAATATATTCATATAATTGTGTGAGCCTTAGTTGTACAGATATACTACTTATGTTTTAACGCAATCATTCTCTAATGCCATATAGTAATTAAATACTAGTAAGTCTTTCAAAAATTTATGTTCTTTTTCCTTTAACCTCTCTAAATCATATTATCACTACGAATCAATACAAGATGAGTCATTAAAATAGTTGATCATGTATCTTAAGTACTATATATGTAATAAAGTTTTGCAAGATATACTGGTAGAAGAAACTGGTCCATAAACAATTTTAATATTAGGATTAAATCAGTATTAATCTCATTGAGAACCTCTTGTTTATTTACAGAAGGTATTTTGTCCAGTGATGGAAAGCTGGTCGATATAATACGGGCTCGTATGGTTCGTAATTCAACAGTAGCCTTAATTATTGTAGTGATAATAATATACTGGAGAAAAATAAAAACAATTGTCAACAATTAAAAACAAAAAAACAAACATATGTCAGTACTATTTTCATGAATATACATATCATTATAACTATGCTATGTACCGGTACATTTGTTTTTCTCAGAGACATATCCAACCCATCCAAAGCATGACGTAATTTCCATGCTTTACTTATTGTTTGCATCAACTTCAAATTCATAAGACATTATTTTAAACTGTTTTTGATTTTATTTGTGCTTTACGAATCAGGAAGGAATATCATACACCTTTGAAGTTTTGACCTAGAGGAATCAGGGGAGGAAGATAAATATATAACTAAAGGTAAGAAAGAGAAAAGAAATATCGTGACAGAGATAAGACGGCCTATCCATTCATTGCAAGATCTCGTTATTTGTGTAGAGGGTTTTTGTAGCTCAATGGTGTTTTATTTTAGTTGAGACACAAAGTAAATAAACACCCTTCTATATATGAAGCAATATTAAGAAAAGGGAATTTATAATTAATTATATCTTAAACTTTTATTAAATTAAACTTTTGTTTAATTTTTTAGCTCAATCAATGATACAAACAAAAATTTCCCAATATGTTCTCGTTATTATTAATATCCTAAGATACTTTGTATAATAAACAAGATGTATCGTATATTGAATCCACTTTGTGGAGCAAGATTAATACAGTATTTAATTTGATAAATCTTTCCATTCAGGTAATACATTAAAATATTTGGAATTATTTAATGTCCTGCTAAATCAAATTTTCTAAATACTTAACTATTACGAACTTTGGTTACCCTTGGGTGGTAAGTAGTCTAGCCCGGCGTACCAGCACAATTTGACCTACTTTTCTCTGATTGGTCGATATAAATAGATCTGGCCTCTGATTGGCTGCTGACCCCCACCCCTAACCCCCTCCCCTCCCCTCCCTCCGCTCTGATTACAAAATCTCCACCAGTTGATTACGAAATTTCCTCCCCTACAACCCCCCTACAACCCCCATCCCCTACAACCCCACCACACGTTGAACATGTTGGTACTTGTGTGGGTCTTTTTTTTCTTAATTATTAATGATTGTTAATTAAATATTCATATAAGGGTTATGGGGAAGGACATTGGAGTATATTTTATTTGGATGGTGAGCATACGTCTCTGCACGAACCTCTCGCTACGACTGTCCTGCGTAGAATGGAGGGGTCGGCCGCTCACCGAGTAGTGACCACCTCGTCTCACGGTCGCGCCTTTCTCTTTTTCCTCCCTCTTCCCTTGTGGCAGCGACCCACAATGTTTAGGGGGTAGGAGGGGGGGGGGTAGGAGGGGGTCAGTTGCCTCCCAGTGGAAAATTTTATGTTGCAATAAGCAAACGTTTAAAGTTTCTTGAACTCGTCTTTCCCGCCAACCCACCCCCCAGTCCCACCCCTTGTCACAGAGGTCGTGGACTCAAAGCTAATTTTGGCTACTCTGTTTCTATAAGCTACAGCCATCTTTTGGTAGAAACTCGAACTAGAAGGCCTCATGGGGTGACTAGAATTAAAATATATACAAACAACTAATGATACTCGACTAGAAATAACCAGGAGGATAAAAAAGTATAACGGGTGCATTAAAAATATGAGTGTTTTCATGTAGAAAAAAAAAGTCTGTCTAAAAAAGATTATTCAACCCAAGGGATTCGAACCAGACTCCGTGACTGATAAGCACCGACCTCTCGAAAAAACGGAACTAGTACAAGGTTTCGAACCCCGCTACTAGTTGTTATGTGTCCAGCTCTATCACCTAGTGTTTTCTTATAAATGGTTGAAATGTATACTCAGGCTAGATATCATCGACTGGTTCAAACCAGAGACTTTTGACATTTGTTGACCTTGCAGTGGCTTGAACACTCCTACCTCCTTACGTCACAGAGCGTGATGTGTACCGACATTTGTGTTGCCGGAAAAAAATAAACACGCCGGCATTTCTATTACTATAGCTAAACTTCAAAATATAACAATATACATATATATCTTATTAAGGCTATTGTCTAGAATTAATCAAGTAGGTGCGCGTCCGTCCAATGCTTCAGGCAAGTTGAAAAATGCACCCCACATTTGCGAGAGTGAAAAAAAAAATGTTTTGCTCAGCTATCATCGACGGGGATCAAACCAGAGACTTTTGACATTTGTTAACCTTGCAGTGGCTTGAACACTCCTAACTCCTTACGTCACAGAGCGTGATGTGTACCGACATTTGTGCGGATGGAAAAAATAAACACGCAGGCATTTCCATTACTATAGCTAAACTTCAAAATATAACAACATACATATATATTTTATCGAGGCTATTGTCTAGGATTAATCAAGTAGGTGCGCGTCCGTCCAATGCTTCAGGCAAGTTGAAAAAATGCACCCCACATTTGCGAGAGTGAAAAAAAAGGGTTTTGCTCTTAGATATCATCGACGGGTTCGAACCAGGGACTTTTGGCGTTTGTCGAGTCGAAGTCCTTACCCCCTCCAGTCACGGGGCGAGATGTGAACCAGCATTTGCACGCCCGACTGTCATAGGATCCACCCCTAGACAGCGCTGAAGAAAGACCTCCGTCCTCTGTGAAAGCTTTAACGCAAATGAAATATAACGGTACTTACACGGACCTGGTAGGCTCCGATGCGGAAATGTTATTTTCGACCAATGAGAAGGCGACACCTTTCATGTGGCACACACCCCCATTGGAAAGACTATAAATAGACCTTGATCTCGTTACATTCGGTCATTGTGATTAATAATCGAGTGTGATAAACATCAAAAATGAGTTTCGACGCGCTGGAAAACTGGATAAATTCGGGTAAGTTTTAAAAGAGTTTTTTTTCTCATCACATCTTGGTGAACATTTTTTTCGAGTTTCGACGCGTTGGAAAATTGGATAAATTCGGGTAAGATTTAAAAGAGTTTTTTTCTCATCACATCTTGGTGAACATTTTTTCTTGTTCCTTTGGCAGCGCATCAAGAAAAGAATACACCCCCACAGTGTTGGCAGAACCGAGTAGCCCGGATCCTTTAAACCTTTTTACGGAGGACGGCATTTGCATCGCGGATGGCGAGTGGTCTATGGGTAAATAGCTTCTTGCTATAGATTCTATAGAGGTTTTTTTCCCCACCGCGATAGTAATTAATATGTGTTTATTAAATTTCAGACTTATGGTACCCTTATGGGCTGGATGAGGGGCTGAGGGACAACATAGCGCCTGCAGTGATGCACGACGTCTCCGGCGTCCTCACACAGCCTCCCGTCATCCGTAGCCCGCCCCCAGCCGTCATCACACCATCCCCTACCAATGGCCAGACGCTCACAGACGCCTGTGGTGATTTGGATGCGCTAGACCTGCTGCTATGTAAGTACCGTCTACAAGTAACAATACTATATAGTCACTAGGTTAGAAATAGACAGTTATTTGCGCGCTCTCTTCCCCCCTCCCAAACCACTGTTATTTAGTACATTTTGTCAGCTGCCCGTTTCAACTTTAACCAAAAAGAATATTAGCTCTTGTCATTACAAACATTCAAGAGAAAATTATAACTGTCTTTTTTTTAGTAGTGTTTGCAATGTACTGGATCCAATTCAACCGTCAACTTAGTGCAGTCGATAGCATGTCTACCGGTCTCTGGTTTAATTCCCGACACGGCAAAGAATGTCTGTCTGATAAATTAACAGGCAGCGGGCGGGGTGTCTTAGTCTTTAAGTAATGTGTATAAAGTGCCCTGAGCTGGAAAAAAAATGTTTATTAAAATTATTTCTACCGATAGAAAAATGAATTCGATCCGTGAGTAGGTGCTTTATTATCTAACCGATAGATATCGCACGCAGGTCTGACCACAGCATTTCATGTATGAGTGCTTTCGCTCTCTTGTAGATAGCGTTAGAAGTCACTTAAGCCAGAGCAATAATATTTTTTTTGAAAGAGCGAGAGAGAGACAGAACGCAGCAGTCCCTCCACCCCTCTGTCATTAGCGAAGGGGGGTTTCTTACGGTGACAGCTATAGATAGAAGGGTTGAGGGGGTGCCGTAACAAGACCCACCAACAACTCTGACGCTGCAAGCAGATAAATGACTGTTTACCCTTTCATAGCGATAAATAACACCTGTGGTTGGTATTTTGTACATGTTCCAGTAAGGGATTTAAATGGTCCCCTGTTCATTTCCCGTACAGACATTCATAGACTGGAAATTATAATTGTCGCTTTAGAAACTTATTAAATTCATGTTTACAAGTTGCTAGATCAAATATTCAACCAGCAACTTAGGGGGGCGCGATACTGGTCCAGGGTTCATTTACCTACACGTCTGGTTGTTAAATTATCATACAGCGGCACACTTTAGACAATAAAGTAACGGTTATAAATCAAAACAAAATTATTTCCACCAAACGTAAACTTAATTGTCTTGTGTGAATACATGTATTTCCCTATATTACCGGGGTTCGATTCCCCCACAGGCATAGTGAAACTAAACTGTATTTTGTACATGTAGTGCTTGTATACAGATATCAAAATATATATATACAGCCATAATAGTTAACCAGGGAAATTATAGCGTAAATTATCATACAGTGGCACACTTTAGACAATAAAGTAACGGTTATAAATCAAAACAAAATTATTTCCACCAAACGTAAACTTAATTGTCTTGTGTGAATACATGTATTTCCCTATATTACCGGGGTTCGATTCCCCCACAGGCATAGTGAAACTAAACTGTATTTTGTACATGTAGTGCTTGTATACAGATATCAAAATATATATACAGCCATAATAGTTAACCAGGGAAATTATATCATTGCTATAGCCGTGTATTAAAACCCTGATGAGCTAGGGAGGGCCAGGGTTCGATTTCCTAGCATAGCTGAAAATGTGTGTTCAACTTTTCACATGCCGGAGGGGTGATGTATTTGTACATGTTGGAAGTGTATTTATTACACACACACACACACACACACACACACACACACACACACTTTAAGAATGTTGCTGTGTTATAAATACCAAAAGCAGTCTGAAATTGTGGCATCGTTTTAAAGACGCGTATGTTTAGAACAATTATTGTTAAAGTGCTTACTTTGTGTGTTATAGTTCAACTTGAGAACGAAAATGGCAGTGCCGTCCTCTCGCAGCCACCGGCCATGACACCCCTTCACCCAGCCGCGGGAGCACCGCCTCCGAGCCCGGGAGAAGGTGTTCGACCCCCAGCTACGGCGAGGCAGACGGGTCCCCCGCAACCCGTGGCGGTGGTAGCAGGGCCATCTTCGGCACCCCAGACGGGGATTAGTGGCCCGGTAAACCAGGTAGGTGGAGCTTTGAACCAAGGCCTCCCTCTTCGTATCGTCGAAGAGAGAATTAAGCAGTTGAGGCGTTTCTTTTATACCGGTAGAGAAGTTACCGTACATCTTGGTGCTCCAGCAAGCGATCGTGACGCATTAAGCTGGCTTGAAGAACAAATTACTAATTTGCTCAACCGGTTGCAGGACCATGGCGTCAGTAACGAAGATTATGTTGGCTTACGTTTAAATAGCACGGACTCGACGTTGAACCCTGTGTACGTTTCTTTTAGACGAGCAGATCAGTTAGACGCTCGAGCCGTGCTTGATAACGTAAGTCGCGTATTGCAGAGTAATAGTTTGTTTTTGAGTACAGCACCATTGTACGTTAAACTCTGCCATTTTAAGGAGCCTCGCGGGAGTGCACGTTATTGTGATAAACTCTCTCCCGCTAGCACATATAGCCGTAAAAACCAAGGAATAATTACTATTCAAAATGGCGACACACTTTGTCTTGCCCGTGCATTAGTTGTTGCCAAGGCTGTATGTGATAATAAAAGAGAACCAGGATGCATGGATGTGAACACCTTTAGACAAATCAAAATGGGTCGTCCTATTCAAAAATATGAAGCAGAGGAACTATGCCATAATGCCCGTGTGAATCTTTTGAAAGGTGGTGGATTGACTGAGCTGAAACAATTTCAAACATACCTCTCCGAATACAAAATCACGGTGTTCAGGGAACGTCGCGGGAGACAAGTCCTATATGAAGGGCCTACTCCCGCCGACCATTCCTTTAAGGGCAACCTTGATTTGTATTTTCACGACGATAAGCAAAACCATTTTGACGTCATAACATCCTTGACAGCCGCATTTAAGTGCTCGTACTTTTGCCGCGAGTGCCGTGTGCCATTTATCATAAGAACGAGCACAAGTGCGAGTCCTCGTGTAAAAAGTGCTACGCTAAAGCGGTTTGCAGTGGAGGTCAATCTGTGGTCTGTAAAGATTGCGGGCGTTGGTTCACAAACCAGACATGTTTTGATAACCATAAACGTCCCGGTTTTTGCAGAGGTCACAGGTCGGTCTGTGATGTCAAAAAGGTTTGTGAGGTATGCGGGCAATTTTTCAGTTTGGAAAGATCAAATTATTCACATAGGTGTTATGAGACTTTTTGTAGAGTATGTGATTCATATCGTCCTTTTGGGCATTTCTGTTATATGAAGCAAGCCCCGTCCAAGCCGTCACTGGAAAAGAGCAATTTCATGTTTGTATTCTATGATTTTGAATGCAGACAAGAAACTCTTCTTAAAGGTGCGGTAAACACGTACTTGCACGAACCTAACCTATGTGTCGTGCAGACATGTTGCAAGGCCTGCCTTCATATAGATGCAAATGACAATCATTGCACCGATTGCGGGGGCGATAGGACTCGCATATTCGGGGGTGATACCACAATGGCCCAATTTTTCGGATTTATAGAACAAATTAAAGCTTCAAAATTTAAGGATATCACCCTCCTTGCTCAAAATTCAAAAGGGTATGATGGGAATTTTATTTTAAAATATATGATGGAGGTAAAAAAATGGACTCCAGACCTTATAATGAACGGTGGGAAAATCATGTCCATGCGTTACGGCCCGCTCCACTTTATTGACTCGCTGAACTTTCTCCCCATGTCGTTGTCCAAGATGCCCAAGACATTCGGCCTGGACGAGTCTTTGGCCAAGGGACATTTCCCCCATTTTTTCAATAAAAAAGAAAACGCGGGGTATAGGGGTCCCTTGCCGCCAAAGGAGGATTACGGCATCGGGGAGATGTCAGTTGAGGGAAAGGAGCACTTTGAGAAGTGGTATGACGCGTTGGTCAAAGAAAATTATGTCTTTGATTTTAACCGCGAGTTGGAACTGTATTGCGTGAAAGACGTAGAGATCCTACGGAAGGCCTGCCTAAAGTTTAGAGATATGCTTATTGAAAAAGCAAAGGTGGATCCTTTCAGGGAGGCGTGTACTATCGCTGGAGCGGCCATGTTGGTTTACCGCCGTAGTCATCTTAAGGAGAATACTATCGGTATTATCCCTAACGGTGGCTACCGGTGCGCAGACCAACAGTCGCACATAGCTGTACAATGGCTCTGCTGGGAGGCCCATCAACGCGGTGTCTCTATTCTTCATGCGGGTAACGGCCGTGAGGAATATGTGTTAGGGCGACGTGTAGACGGCGTTGTTAAAGCTGGAGATACCACCACCGTCTTTCAGTTTTGGGGTGTTATTGGCACGGGTGCCCTCTCTGTTATCCGGGCAGGACCACCCCTATCAAAAACAGTCCCCACGAGACCATGGAGACGCGCTATGAAGCGACCATGGCTTGTGTTGAAAAGTTTAAGAATGCCGGCTACACGGTCGTAGAGATGTGGGAGTGTACGTTTAATGCGATGAAACGCACAGACAAGGACTTGAAACAATTTGTACTCCAGGCACGAGGTGTATACAAGGAGCCCCTCAGTCCCAGGGACGCATTCTTTGGCGGGCGTACAAATTGTATCAAACTCTTCCACGAAGCAGACCTTTCTTGTGGAGAGAAGATCAAGTACTTGGATGTGTGTTCGTTGTATCCGTACGTTTGCAAGTACAAAAAATACCCCATCGGACACCCCAAAATTCACTTGGAACCAAATTGTCCCGCTATAGATAAAGTAGAAGGCATAGCCAAAGTTACAGTGACGCCTCCGCGGGATTTATTCATGCCCGTATTACCTACACGGATGCACGACAAGTTAATGTTCATCTTGTGCAGGAAATGCGGGGAGGAGAAAAACCAAGGCGCGTGTCAGCACAACGACAAAAAAGATCGCTGGTTGACAGGTGTCTGGGTGATTGACGAGATCCGGAAAGCCGTTGAGAAAGGCTACACCGTTGAAGCCGTACACGAAGTGTGGGAGTACAATGTATCTGTTTACGACCGTCAGACACGTTCTGGCGGATTGTTTCACGGCTATATTGATACTTTTTTGAAAATCAAACAAGAAGCCAGCGGATGGCCAGAGTGGTGTACCTCACAAGATGAGAAGTTAGCTTACATTCAAAATTATGAGGAAAGGGAGGGGGTAAAACTCGATTTCGGCTCTGTTTGTAAAAACCCTGGTCTCCGCACTCTGGCTAAACTCTTTTTAAATTCGCTATGGGGAAAGTTTGGGCAAAGACCCGATTTACCACACGTAGCCGTTGTCAACGACTATCAGGGCATTCACAAGTACCTAACGGATCCGTACATCACCGTGGACAGCGTCATTGATGTAAATGATGAGGTTATGTTCCTCAATTACAAGGATGCGCGTGACGCGTTGCGCCCTAACCCTAACACGAGTGTGGCGGTGGCGTGCTACACGACTGCTATGGCTAGGTTGCACTTATACAGCATCCTTGAAAAATTGGGGGACCGCGTTTTGTATCATGATACAGATAGCGTTCTATTCACGGAACGCCCCGGCGATTGGAGTCCACCGACCGGAGACTTTTTAGGTGACCTCACTGACGAACTTCAAGATTACGGTCCGGGAAGCTACATTAGCGCCTTTGTATCTGGCGGTCCCAAGAATTACGCGTACCGAGTTTGCGTTGGTGGCGACCCTGCCAAAACAAAAACGGTATGCAAGGTTCGCGGTATCACCCTAAACTATGGCAACCGGAACGACGTTAATTTTGACGTTTTGAAAGCGATGGTCACCGAACAGGCCGCGGAAAGATACATACAGATACCGCACAAAATTGTAAGAAAAGGTCTTGCGACTGTATGTACCGTTTCGCAGAATAAAGTCTACCGGCCTGTGTACACCAAACGGCGGATAACCGATGATTATAATACGTTGCCGTTTGGGTATCAGAGTCCTTGTAAACGCGTTCGCCACGACTAAAAGGTGATCATTTAGACGGGCTGAATAATCATCTTTTTTAGTCTTTCACTCTAGACAGTTCCACTGACATACCATTTTTCAAAGATTTGAAATTTTTTTTCATATTTTTTTCTGCATGAAAACAAGCATATTTTTTTTATTTATTTTATGCACCCGGGATACTTTTTTTATATTTTTTTTATCCGCCAGTATAAATCTCCACCTACCTGGTTATATCTAGTCAAATAAAATTAGTTGTTTGTATATATTTTAATTCTAGTCAAATTTGTTTGTATATATATTTTAAATTCTAATCAAATTTGAAACCATCTGTTAAAATACTTTTTAAACTGGACTTTATAAAATTAGTACCGAGGCCACTATTCCCGCTACGAGCTCAAGAAATTGATTATTGTTTCCATAATATATATATATATATTTTTTGTAAATAAATATTCCACGTATACTTTTTTATCGTATGAGATATACTTGTAAAAAAAACACTTTGATTTGTGTAAATAAATATCCCAAGTATACGTTTCATGGTATGAGATATATTTGTAATTAAATATTCCAAGTATACTTTTTTGTAGTATGAGATATATTTGTAAAAACTTTGATTTGTGTAAATATTCCAAGTATACTTTTCACGGTGTGAGATATATTTGTAAAAAGACTTATTTGTGTAGATAAATATTTCAAGTATACTTTTCGATTTGTGAGATATATTTGTAAAAACTTTGATTTGTGTAAATAAATATTTTTCAAAGTATACTTTTCATGGTGTGGATATATTTGTAAAAACTATGATTTGTGTAAATAAATATTTTTCAAAGTATACTTTTCATGGTGTGAGATATATTTGTAAAAACTATGATTTGTGTAAATAAATATTTTTCAAAGTATACTTTTTGCGTTGGGAAATATATTTGTAAAAACTTTGATTTGTGTAAATATTCCAAGTATACTTTTCATAGTGTGAGATATATTTGTAAAAACTTTGATTTGTGTAAATAAATATTTTTCAAAGTATACTTTTCATGGTGTGAGATATATTTGTAAAAACTATGATTTGTGTAAATAAATATTTTTCATGATGTGAGATATATTTGCAAAAACTTTGATCTGTGTAAATAATTGTGTGAAATAAAATTTGTAAAAACATTGATTTGTGTAATTAAATATTATAAAAACTGTTATGTTTGTGTTTTAACGTCTACACCCCCACCCATCTATCCTATAAATACAAGTTCATTTAGCTTATAAGCTCAGTCTTAAACATTATGGACAAGTTGAAACATCCATTTTCGGCCATCATCAGCGGCCCTTCAGGCTGTGGAAAGTCCCATTTTGTAGCCGACTTTATCCGTCACTTGGACACAATGTGTGACGTTAAATTTGATAAAATCACCTGGTATTATGCTTTATGGCAACCGGGATTCGAACAAGACGGGTCAGTCATATTCTGTAAGGGTTTACCGGAAATGGATGACACCTGTGATGACTCTCCTCCACACCTGATTATCCTGGACGATCTGATGCGTGAAGCCAACGAGGTGGTCGTCGATCTTTTCACCAAAGGATGCCACCATCAAAATATTAGCGTCATGTACCTTACGCAAAATATATTCCACCAGGGCAAGGGCCAAAGAGACATTTCCTTAAACGCGCACTATATCGTGCTTTTTAAAAATCCCAGGGAAAAAGCTCAGATTCAACACTTTGCACGTCAAGTGTGCCCTGAAAACCCCCGTATTTTACAGGAGGCTTACGCTGACGCTACAAGTACTCCTCACGGGTATCTATTGTTAGATTTTAAACAAGGTACACCCGAATGGTTTAGATATAGAACCCGCACAAATGTCGGGTGCTGCGTGTACCTACCACGCAAAAGCTATAAAAACACCGACACGTCCCAATTACATATCATTTCATAACCATGAGTCCCAAAGTGCTGAAGCAAGCCCCGCTGCTGCGTGCGATGCATCGCATGAACCCACAGCAACGTGTAGCCTTGTTGAAAACGGCCGACAAGAAACTGATTGACTCTGTTTGCGAGTGTGCCTACAACACTTTAAAAGGGAGGGTGCCGTTGAAAAATGCGCAGAAGACAAAGTTACGTGCTCACAAGCAGGTGTTGCGCAAGCTGGTCAAACGAGGAGAGTGCTGGAAGAAGAAGAGACGTCTGCTCGTTCAGAAAGGAGGAGCGTTCCTGCCCTTACTTTTAGCCCCATTAATCAGCGGTGTCCTCGGTTCCTTATTCAACAAGTAGATAATGGAACACACGAAAAAAATGATATTGGTGTCCCCGGAAACATTACACCGTTACGAGCAACACCACCAACAAGCGGCATCGGCCACAAATCTAGTGGTCTCCGAGCTGGACAAGGAAATGGAAAAAATCCTCGCTTCAAAACTTGACGACAAGTCTAAATGGACTTTATACCAACAAGTGCTGCAGCGCTATCTACACTTTAGTCAACAACCTCCACCGCCTGAAAATATCACCGCGACCGCCCCCGTACTTCCCATCACGGCTGTACTCAATACTGTACCAGTACAGGCACGTAAAAAAGCCGAGCTTTTACTAGAACATATTAATTCCAGGGGCGGTATCTCTTGGGACGAAGACGGGGAAGTGAGTATTCACGATACACCTCTCCGTGGATCTAACATTGTGGATTTAGTCAACGATCTGGTCAGAGCAAGAAGACACAGCGAGCCGACGGGGTGGCGAGAGTTTCTCACGCCACTTCAAAAAATAAACATCCCGAAAGAATTTATTGTAAATCCGAAACGTTTGGCGCCCATTAGAGATCCGACGCCCGTACCTCAACCACTTACACCGTCGCAACGCCCTAAGAAGAAGAAACTGAAAAGGGTGGACGAAAACAGGTGGCTGCCGTTCAGAGCTTAATGCCCCGTTTAGCCGACATCTACTACGACCCTTCTCATCCTGCTGGGTTTGCAGGGGCGGCGTCGCTCATAAAGGCGTCCAAGAAAGATCCCGACAAAGTACGAAAATGGCTTCGTGCGCAGGACGCTTATACCCTCCACAAGCCGGTGATAAAAAAGTTTCCACGCAACAAGTACGTGGTGTCAAACATTGACGATCTCTGGCAAGCTGATCTCAACGATATGCGAAGTCTCGGAAAATACAACGACGGTGCGGTGTACTTGCTCACCATCATCGACGTGTTTAGCAAGATGGCCTGGGCGAGGACGCTTCCATCCAAGACGGGGAGCGTCGTGAGAGACGCCTTTCGGGACATTTTCAAGCAAAGCGGCCGTAAACCTCTAAGTTTACAGACGGACAAGGGGACAGAGTTCACGGCACGTCTAGTCCGGAAATTTCTCAAGCAAGAAGGCGTGCATTACTACACCACTCATAATCCAGACGTGAAGGCAAGCATCGTGGAACGATTCAATAGAACTCTGAAAGGACGCATGTGGCGTTACTTTACCAAAAATAACACGTATCGCTACGTGGACGCCCTCCAAGATCTAGTCGATGCTTACAACGGCGCAAAACATTCCAGTATCAAGATGGCGCCTGCCGACGTTTCAGAAACCAACGTGCTTCAAGTCAGAGATAATCTGTACGGCAAACGGGGCCCAAGATCGAATAGTAAGCCAAAACTCAAAGTCGGTGACACGGTGCGTATTAGCAAATCCAAAATGCTGTTTGAAAAGGGCTACGAAAGCAATTGGAGCGAAGAAATTTTCAAAGTCAGCAGCGTCGTGTTGAGGCAACCAGTCGTCTACAGAGTGACCGATCTTGACGGCGAGGAGGTGGAGGGAACGTTTTACGAACCCGAATTGCAACGCGTACGTCTTCCCGAAACTTTTAAAGTTGATAAAATACTACGTGTCAAGGGTAATGGTGCCAGAAAGAAAGTGTACGTGCAGTGGAAAGGTTACCCCGCCAAGTTTAATTCTTGGATTCCTGCCAGTTACGTCAGCGCCCTACCATGAAGGACCAGTTTTACCTCACATTGCCGAGCGATAGCTCTATGGGATATTTCCCGAAAAATACCCTCACGAATTTCACCACGCAACTACCCTACCGTCTTACACTCGACGGCCAGTGGGAAGTAGCTCTCGCCGAATTCCAATATCCGTGTTCTTTCACCACCGTACCCGAGGGCAGAAACATAGTATGGTACAACTGGGTTGACGCTAACGGTGTGGAACAAATATTCAAGGATCACATCCCGCCTGGAAACTATAGCACTATCCAAGAAATGGTCAAAGCCCTAAACGAAATAGAGGCGTTTAAACGGGATTCTGGAGTTGTATTCAAGTACACAAGCACCAACAAAAAAGTGGACGTTGTTTCTTCTTCACCAAATATACAGCTGCTGGAGCTATCTAATCAACTAAGTCTACAGCTCGGTTTCGATCCTAATACTAATCAGATCAAAGTCCCAAAGTCACCGTACGCCGCCAACATTCTACTAGGCTTGCCCTCGCAAATGTACGTCTACACGGATATCATCGATCCTCAGCCCGTGGGTGACATTGTGGCACCGCTTTTACGTATCGTCGGTATCAACAACGCAAACTATCTCTACGGCATACATAAGACAGTTAGCTACGATCCGATGCACTACGTGCCAGTACTTAGAAGAGAAATTGAAAGCCTGGAAATCAATATAAGGACCGACACTGGTGAAGCTGTACCATTCGAGTTTGGAAAAGTGTGCGTGAAACTTCATTTTCGACGCCGCTCAACATGAACTGTCCTTACCAAAGATACTACGTCAACCAGGCTGGAACGGGAATATCTTCGATCTACCACGGTGTTCCCTATCAACGTGGGCATGGAATAGGAAGTTTTTTCAGCGGCCTATTCAAGAGCGTCGTACCTTTGCTGAGAAGCGGCGCTAAAGCCATAGGAAAACAAGCCCTTCATACGGGTATCGACGTGCTCTCCGACGTCGCCAATCAGCGTCGTCCTTTCAAAGAGGCTCTACGGCAGCGTGTCGGCGAGGCTGGAACAAACCTGAAACGCAAGGCGGAGCAGAAGATCGGCACACTGATGACCGGCTCAGGCTATAAAGGGCGTCGTAAGAAGCACCGGCGTCAGTCTTCAGCCGTTACCCGACGTAAAAAGGTCAAGAAAGAAGCTGTAGATATTTTCAGTTGAAATGTCGTTTCTACACCCCCAGTCCTGCGAGTGTGCCAGCAGTGAACTCGATCTATTTTCAGTCCCACCCACGCAAACCAGTCTCGAAAGCGGACAATGGATCCAGTACAAACCTGTCTCTTCACTCACCGATGATTCACCCATAGAATTTACCGTTACCGGTCAAGGCGAGTTCTATATCGATCTTTCGCAGACTATGCTCTATCTCAGGGCGGCCATCGTGAAACCCGACGGTGGCTCTTTCACAGAGGTGGATCAAATCGCTCCCGTCAACAACTGGTTGCATTCGCTATTCACACAGGTGGATGTGTTTTTAAACCAGAAACTAGTCTCACCGCCCAGCAACACGTATGCTTATAGATCGTACATTGAAACGCTGCTCAATTACAACGGTGAAGCTAAAAGAACACATTTGACTTGCGGTCTCTGGTTCGCAGACATCCCCGGAACCTTTGAGGAGACTAACGCAGGCAACAAAGGATTTGAGGCCCGTCGCAGTCTAACAGCCAAAAGTAAGACGGTGGATCTTTTGGGTTATCTACACGGTGATGTATTTAACCAAGAGAAATACCTTTTGAACGGCACCGAACTCAGAGTCAAGTTGGTCCGTTCCAGAGACGGGTTCAGTCTTATGGCCGTCCCTGAACTCCCACACTATAAGGTTCACATCGCTGAAGCAGGTCTTCTAGTGCGACGTGTCAAAGTAGCACCTTCTATACTGTTGGCACATGCCAAGGCATTAAACGTCAGTCCCGCAAAGTATCCCATCACCCGCGTGGAAGTAAAAACACTCACTATTCCTACGGGTGTACAAGGGAAATCGCTGGACAACGTATTCACCGGACAACTATCCAAACGATGCATCGTGGGCTTTGTATCAAACGCAGCGTTCAACGGAGACGCCACCAAGAACCCGTTCAACTTCCAAACCTACGGCATGAATCATTTCTCGCTGTACGTGGACGGAGAACAAGTGCCGTCGAAACCGTTACAGCCCGATTTTTCAAACGGCAACTATGTCATGTCCTACCACACACAGTTTTCTGGAACGGGTATCCATTTCATGAACGAGGGTAGCGACATCACACGAGAAGCCTTCCCTAAGGGATATCATCTAATGGCTTTCGATCTCACACCTAATCTGTCAGCCCACATGACATCACATTGGAATTTGACGAGGCACGGCTCTCTGAGCATCGAAGTGAGCTTCACCAGAGCTCTCACCGAAACCATCAACTGTATCGTGTACGGGGAGTTTGCCAACATCATCACCATCGACAAGGACAGAAACGTCGTGACCGATTATGGGAGTTAATATAAACGGCTTCCCGCCCCTTACACACGTCATTTAAATCATGGACGTCATTGTGGATTTCCAGAGCTTCATCGACGACAGCAAGCAGTTTATCGTCAAGGAATTGAGTGTTTTATCTGTATGCGGAACATTACTTCAACATTGGGTGTTAAAGCCCCCCTTCGCTATAGAGGAACTTTCACCGGCTGCCAAAAAGAAAGCCGACTATATCGTCAACAAACTGCACGGTATTCCCTGGGATTGCGGTGATGTGGATTACAGCCTGCTCGAATCCCTCATCTCCCGCGCCACAGCACGTGCAGAAACCGTCTACGTCAAGGGAGCAGAAAAGAAAAAGTTTCTAGTCAAATACACGCCTACGCCCATCGTAGATCTGTACGACAGAGGTTGTTCGTCTTTGAAAACACTTAAATTGGGTCGCACCATGTGCATGGCACATAGTTCTGTTTGGAGTTTCTGTTCGGCCTCCATCGTTTGGGGACTTCGAGACTGGATGATTGAAGATGGACACGCACACCATAAGACGTGCGCAGAAAACAAGCCCGTGGTTCCGTTCTGTACGGTCGGGTGTTTTCCCTGCTGATCAACTACCCGCAAGAATAGCGCGACCTGCCGCTCTCGTCATCAACACGGATCCACATACCAAGCCTGGGACGCATTGGGTCGCCATCTTTATCGACAAGAACGGCGTGGGAGAATATTTTGACAGTTATGGATTTCCGCCGCGTATAAAGTCGCATCTGGCATTTATACGAAAAAACACTTCCCGCACGTCTCATAGCACGCTACAACTTCAAAGCATAGCCTCGGACGTTTGCGGCCATTACTGTCTCATGTACCTTCTCTATCGCGCCCAGAACATTCCGATGAAAACTTTCCTAGCCCTATTCTCACCCACCAATCATACAGGCAACGACGCTAAGGTGGTGAGATATTACAACACATTTTTCAAGAAGCTAGGCTCCTGCCGCCCCTCAAGAGGCTGCGTACAATCAGCGTGCGCCTATAAAAGGGGCGTCACGGCGGCGTGCCGTCCATAACCGTGACAGTCGTCGAAGCAATGGAAGGTCAAGACGTTTGCGCCCGCAAAGCAAAGCCGGTGAAGCCGCTCGCCATCACCAGTATTTTCAACACTCTGTTTCCGCTGGACGAAGTCGACGCCAAGAGAGTCATCGTAGGCATGAGCGTCAAGAACAACTTTACGCCCTATGTCCAGCTAGAAAAATGTGGAGGGAATTGTGCGGTGTTTAACCGTACAGAGTGGCAAGAACTGGGCAGCTACAAGTCGGTCATATCAAAGTTTTTCAGCAACACGCAACCTCCTCAGAAGATTAGTCTGACTAATCATGAAATCTCTTTGCGACGCATGTGCGGTGACCGTATGGTCGTCATCAGCGAGAAACAAGACGCAGGACTCAAACGGGTCGCCTATCTAGCACCTAGCTGGGCACGTCTTTGCGAGGTGTGGGACCTCATCGACGTCGCCGTCGACCGCCGGGATATGTGGTCGACACCCGTAGCACGCTATTGCAACGATTTGATCGACACGCTCGTCGTAGATGTATGCGACACGCTTACAGAATCAGTGGATGTCATCGATCTCGAACAGCCTACGGTGGAAACGCACATCAGAAACCTGGATCTTATCAGTGCTACCTACTATACACGCCAAGTCGTCGGTTTGGACTATTACATGCTGGATTGTGAACTAAAAACAATTTTACTAACGCATCTAAAAGACACTGTAGAAAAACGTATGAATGAATATATGCGTCATTCCTGTAAAAGTGTATAATATGTATGTAAAACCTTTAATGTATGTTTTGTAAAACCTTTAATGTATAATAAATGTATGTTTTGTAATATCGTGTTTTATTCAAGCAAAAAAAAACCTATCTGTTCCTTACACGTAGATACGAGTCTCGACTTGTTGGGCTAGCAAACATGAACAGGGTCAATTACCTCGAGGTTTTGAGGTCCCAATCTATTCTTGTCTCGACTTGTCTTGTCAACCCGCCAAACCGGCGCCAGTCATCAGGGAAAACCCATTACCAAATAGGGGTGGGGGACATTATTCAAGGTCATGTTGCAACACCAGGAAAACCCATTGCCCGGGTCAATGACCTCAATTCTTGTCGCAACTCGTCTTGTCGGTCCAGCGACGGGTCTCGATGACGTCACCGGGTGATGGTGGCGAGAGGAGAGGGGAGGGGGAAAGTGCGCAACCGTGATGCGCAGTGGTCACTACCCGGTAAGCGGCCGACCAGCAAAGATACTCTCCATTCTACGCAGGACAGTCGTAGCGAGAGGTTCGTGCAGAGACGTATGCTCACCATCCAAATAAAATATACTCCAATGTCCTTCCCCATAACCCTTATATGAATATTTAATTAACAATCATTAATAATTAAGAAAAAAAAGACCCACACAAGTACCAACATGTTCAACGTGTGGTGGGGTTGTAGGGGATGGGGGTTGTAGGGGGGTTGTAGGGGAGGAAATTTCGTAATCAACTGGTGGAGATTTTGTAATCAGAGCGGAGGGAGGGGAGGGGAGGGGGTTAGGGGTGGGGGTCAGCAGCCAATCAGAGGCCAGATCTATTTATATCGACCAATCAGAGAAAAGTAGGTCAAATTGTGCTGGTACGCCGGGCTAGACTACTGTGGTATGCGGCGTCACTCTCGCAATAGCTTGGACTGCCAGTGAAGGTGAAATCAAGGGTAAAATCCCGTTCAGGGGACTGAGGGTGATTTTATTACACATGTTTCCACACAAATTCGTGTTTATTTACTCTAAATTCTACCTTCCTCATTCCTACCAAACTAGCGAGTTAAATAGATATGCTTGTAATGACCTTGATTTTTCCGTCTTTATTAATATTTAAATCATATTTTAACGTTATTATTTTCATTTTTCTTATTTTCAGTTATTTTAAATTAAATTCATATTTTCTAAGTGACAGCAATGTTTCTATTTTTCTTTCTTTTAGCTGCACGTGCTTGAAGCATGGTTTATTTCCGGGTTGTATTACGCAGTATTTAACAGCAGGTGCATAGCTAAGTCATGCCTATTTTTAGTTTTCGCGCTCAGATAAAATAACACCATTGGTTGATGGATAGAAATCACGTAGTGACCTGGGTTTGAGAGTACAAAACTACGGAGAATACAGACCCAAGCCTTGAAAGACGGCATAGTTTTGAGTTCGGCTTCCCCGCTGAATCGTCATGTGGAACAGACGTGTTTTGAACTATCGTTATAAAATGTATATTATAAGTATGTTCGAGTGTTAAATGGTGTAACAAACAATAGGTTTGTATTTAAATAAACTGCAACAAGTGAACAAGTATTTTTCTAAAAGTAACATCCTATCAATGCAGTTCAGTATAGCAGCTAAAAGACGACAGACGACAGACGACACCCTTATGTAGGATAAGAAACGAGGACGGCGAATGGCTCGTAACAAAAGGAGACCAACCCGTGGTTCGTTACATCGGGTAGTAAATCACAGTGAAAAAATATATAAAACTATTATCTTAAAATTAAATTAATAATGAAAAGTTATTATAAATTAATATATTTAATCACCCACCTAGGTGGCCACGTGGTTAACGACGTGTTACTCTCGCAGCAGACAAGACTGCCGATGACGGGGGGATTGAGACTCGAATCTCAGTAGGGTGTACTGAGGGTGGTTTATCCAAAATGATTTTCCACTCTCACTCAACGCAAATAAGTGTACACTTCCTCTAAATATAACCTTCATAATTCTTAGAAACCAATAGCGTAATTAGTACATAAGCGTATAATCCGAACGGTTAATAAGACGCGGTGCTAAAAATATATATATTTAATCCAGTTTCCTACGTTGGTGGTTTGTGTAAGTGCATTCAGCTAGCTTGTAACCCAACCCACTCGAGTAGACGACGCTCTGTTCCTGTCCGGATGTAATCAAACAGTTGGAAGCGACTTCAGAGTTATTCAAACCTGTTCCAGAGCAGAGGGTTATTTCATGGGAGCTAAACGTGACAATCTACCACTGGCCATCTCTAAAACCATATTAGTTAATGTATTAGTCGGTATGGCTCACCTCGATATTATCTCACTATTTTCAAATATTCTAGTATATTTTATAGAATATTCTAGTTTGTTTGGACTATTTAATGAAGTGAATACACCTGGGTTTTTTTTGCAGGTGTTTCATCTTCATTTTTTCCTTAACGGGATTTTACTAATTTTTTTTATTTTTGTAGATGGCGCTAATGATCTAATTGTGTCGACGTGCCGTAAAACGTTAATAATAATAATAATAATATTTGTTTTTTACAACTAGCTCGTTCTCTTTCAGCTATATTTGGTGAAATATTACATACCATGTCCTTGATGCATTAATAAACATCAACATGGTATTGTGGTCAGGTCACCTGGCTACGAGCCTAGCGATCCCTGGTTTTAATCTCGGCTGGTACCTTGGGTATTTTTCCCTTAAGGAGAATGATCCCAACGGTCACTAGAGTTTGGCTAGTTAGGTTTAAGTTAGGTTAAGACTATCATCACATCATCTCAGTGAGGGTACGACGTGTAGACCCCCTCCGTAGGTGTACCCTGGGTATACTCTCTGCCACCAGAGCCTGGCTAATAGTCTACATACAGGGGACCGAACTGGAGGTCATGTCTCTCCCAGTCAGTAATTCCGTACAATATTTTTTTAACGCACTAATACAATCAGTGCATACACTAAAGCGTCAGTACAGGGTTTTGAGCATTATCTTCTGCCTCCCCTAAGGCAGTGGTATTATACCTGAGGTACGTGAGGACATTTTAGTAGGGTATATATAATTAGAAATAATATTTTCATACATATATATATATATTATTTCATGATAAACATTGAATATTCAGATCCAGATTCAGGATTGTCCACAAGCGACCCGGACGTTAAGGACATGAGATCTAGTAGCGCCATTATTTATCACTTTCTCTATCTCCTTTATGTTTAACAATGAAGTGGCCCAATGGCTGAATAATTTTATAATAATGAAAATTAATAAAAATAAACTAATAAGTCGTCACTCCCTCCCCCTGTTCCGTGTCTTCGTGTCAGGATGGACTTGGAGTGGGTAGGTAGTGGCAAATATGTATGGGGTTCGTTTAATATAGTTTATTGAAATAGATTAATTCATCTACTAGTGTACAATGGGATGTAGAGTTTAGAGCCAAGTGAAAGCGTTTGGGGAAAGGTACTCGTTCCGTCAATGTGCCTCCTCAGCAGTCCATGTCCTGACCTATCTTCAGTGCTATAACCTTAGCTGGTGTCGAACACCCGACCTTTCAGCGCTGTGAGGTTATTATCTAACTCTGACTTGTAGGATGGTTTGGGGCGTCCTCCTTTGTACGCAACAGAGACTCAGGCTGTAGGATGTTCTCCTGACAACTTGGTCAGACTCTGTAGCTGAGTATGTAGAACACTTTGTGCTAGCCCCGCTAGCAACTGGCGTACCTCTTTCCGGGAGCCTCCCTCTTTCTCCCTCCCAAGGTCCAAAACTCACTGTTATACAACCAAAAAGGAAGGGTGTTTCCCCTAAGATACTGGTTTTAACAACGCCCTATGTTATGTTACTTGGCAAAACACGAGATAGTCTGAATACCTGGCTGCTAAGTCAGGAGAGTTGAACGTGTGTGTTCACTAGCTTATGTCAGACTTCACGAGATAGTCTGAATACTCGGCTGCTAGGTCAGGAGAGTTGAACGTGTGTGTTCACTAGCTTATGTCAGACTTCACGAGATAGTCTGAATACCTGGCTGCTAAGTCAGGAGAGTTGAACGTGTGTGTTCACTAGCTTATGTCAGACTTCACGAGATAGTCTGAATACCTGGCTGCTAAGTCAGGAGAGTTGAACGTGTGTGTTCACTAGCTTATGTCAGACTTCACGAGATAGTCTGAATACTCGGCTGCTAGGTCAGGAGAGTTGAACGTGTGTGTTGACTAGCTAATGTCAGACTTCACGAGATAGTCTGAATACTCGGCTGCTAGGTCAGGAGAGTTGAACGTGTGTGTTGACTAGCTAATGTCAGACTTCACGAGATAGTCTGAATACTCGGCTGCTAGGTCAGGAGAGTTGAACGTGTGTGTTGACTAGCTAATGTCAGACTTCACGAGATAGTCTGAATACTCGGCTGCTAGGTCAGGAGAGTTGAACGTGTGTGTTGACTAGCTAATGTCAGACTTCACGAGATAGTCTGAATACTCGGCTGCTAGGTCAGGAGAGTTGAACGTGTGTGTTGACTAGCTAATGTCAGAATTCACGAGATAGTCTGAATACCTGGCTGCTAAGTCAGGAGAGTTGAACGTGTGTGTTGACTAGCTAATGTCAGACTTCACGAGATAGTCTGAATACCTGGCTGCTAAGTCAGGAGAGTTGAACGTGTGTGTTGACTAGCTAATGTCAGACTTCACGAGATAGTCTGAATACCTGGCTGCTAAGTCAGGAGAGTTGAACGTGTGTGTTCACTAGCTTATGTCAGACTTCACGAGATAGTCTGAATACTCGGCTGCTAGGTCAGGAGAGTTGAACGTGTGTGTTCACTAGCTTATGTCAGACTTCACGAGATAGTCTGAATACCTGGCTGCTAAGTCAGGAGAGTTGAACGTGTGTGTTCACTAGCTTATGTCAGACTTCACGAGATAGTCTGAATACTCGGCTGCTAGGTCAGGAGAGTTGAACGTGTGTGTTGACTAGCTAATGTCAGACTTCACGAGATAGTCTGAATACTCGGCTGCTAGGTCAGGAGAGTTGAACGTGTGTGTTGACTAGCTAATGTCAGACTTCACGAGATAGTCTGAATACTCGGCTGCTAGGTCAGGAGAGTTGAACGTGTGTGTTGACTAGCTAATGTCAGACTTCACGAGATAGTCTGAATACTCGGCTGCTAGGTCAGGAGAGTTGAACGTGTGTGTTGACTAGCTAATGTCAGACTTCACGAGATAGTCTGAATACTCGGCTGCTAGGTCAGGAGAGTTGAACGTGTGTGTTGACTAGCTAATGTCAGAATTCACGAGATAGTCTGAATACCTGGCTGCTAAGTCAGGAGAGTTGAACGTGTGTGTTGACTAGCTAATGTCAGACTTCACGAGATAGTCTGAATACCTGGCTGCTAAGTCAGGAGAGTTGAACGTGTGTGTTGACTAGCTAATGTCAGACTTCACGAGATAGTCTGAATACCTGGCTGCTAAGTCAGGAGAGTTGAACGTGTGTGTTCACTAGCTTATGTCAGACTTCACGAGATAGTCTGAATACCTGGCTGCTAAGTCAGGAGAGTTGAACGTGTGTGTTCACTAGCTTATGTCAGACTTGCATGCTCTAGATCCAAGGTGGGTTAACTTTTCTCCCCGAGGGCCGTATGGACATCTGTAAGGTCTCTAGTGGGCCGCATGTGACAAAATATAAATTTACTAAACAATTACATTTATTTACACACAAAAATACATTTATTAGTCATAAAACTATATAACTTTGATAAACAAATTAATAAAGTAGCAGAAAAACTTTAAAATTTCATATCAAATAATAGTAAATATGTCATGACTCATCTTGCTTCTTAGCCTACCTAAATGTTGTTTAATAACTACTCAAACTATATCGTTAGTGGGATGCATGCAACTGTCCAAAATACTTCGGGCCGCACAAATTGACGACGTGGGCCACATGAGGCGCGCGGGCTGTAGTTTGTACACGTATGTTCTATATTGACTAAAGCTGCAAGCTATGACAAAGTGTAAATTTAATGAAGAAAGCCCGCCTAGGGAAACAGGAAACATGTGGGAAGAATCCAATACACAAAGGTGACAGCTTTTTTCTTTCTTCTATCGTATATAGTACAAGTGGTTACACACACACTTTAACACACATTTTAAGATACATTGATAAATATTTCGGAATTGTTGCCTTAATCAAACAAAGAGAAAAGAGGGAATACACTTGACACAAACACTGGATTACTCCATTTTCAATTCAAAAATAAACTGTTATAAAAACACTGTGCTATCTGATGTAGGAGTAAAAATGCATTTCTCAAAGCTTTGGCTCTGGTTATTCATATAAATAATATAAGTTATATATTTTATTTATATTTTATATTTATTACTATTAACTTTTTTCCAATCAAGTATTAAAAATGTATATTTAACTTATATGGAAGTAATCCCAAAGTATTAGGTCGATTATAAAAGTTGTTAAAAGCCCGATATAAAAGTGTATATGGGGGGATATTTAAAAATTTGATGTTGTCTCCCTAGTGGATTGACGACTTTAGATTCTACGTAGATTACGAGACCACTTACCATAAGTGCACTTGCTATGAACTTACCCAACAAGGTGGGCTGATCACGCGAAGAGCAAGCACATATAGAACACGGTAGGAAGGACAGCATTGATAACATTTTGAAATACTTTGCGTCATTTTACAGGTAATTATATATATCTAAAGTAGTAGCTGAAGATCACATGTGAATAATTTAAAGTAGGTTTGGTCATTTTTGTAAATGACACACAAAGTTCTTCTTACCGTGTTCTTACTATATAAATACCTAGTTTGTTAACTTTAAGACTTGGTTCTTCTTAAGATGTTTTACTCTAGAACTACTTAGTTTGAACTGTAAGATTTGGTTCTTCTTACCCTGTTTTACTCTAGAACTACCTAGTTTGCTAACTGTAACTTGTTTCTTCTTACTTGTTTTACTCTAGAACTACCCAGTTTGGTAGCTGTCACACTGGTTCCTCTTAACGTGTTCTTACTATAGAACTACCCAGTTTGGTAGCTGTTATACATGGTTCCTCTTAACGTGTTCTTACTATAGAACTACCCAGTTTGGTAGCTGTCACACATGGTTCCTCTTAACGTGTTCTTACTATAGAACTACCAGTTTAGTAGCTGTCACACATGGTTCCTTTAACGTGTTCTTACTATAGAACTACCCAGTTTGTAGCTGTCACATGTTCCTCTTACGTGTTTTCTATAGAACTACCCAGTTTGGTAGCTGTCACACATGGTTCCTCTTAACGTGTTCTTACTATAGAACTACCCAGTTTGGTAGCTGTCACACATGGTTCCTCTTAACGTGTTCTTACTATAGAACTACCTAGTTTAGTAGCTGTCAAACATGGTTCCTCTTAACGTGTTCTTACTATAGAACTACCCAGTTTGGTAGCTGTTATACATGGTTCCTCTTAACGTGTTCTTACTATAGAACTACCCAGTTTGGTAGCTGTTACACATGGTTCCTCTTAACGTGTTCTTACTATAGAACTACCCAGTTTAGTAGCTGTTACACATGGTTCTTCTTATCGTGTTCTTACTATAGAACTACCCAGTTTTGGTAAGCTGTTACACATGGTTCCTCTTACGTGTTCTTACTATAGAACTACCCAGTTTGGTATCCGTCATACATAGTTCTTCTTACCGTGCTCTTACTCTAGAACTACCTAGTTTGGTAACTGTAAGACTAGTTATTACGAAGGTGTGGGCCAGTGGGAGTCTTAAACCTAGCTTAAGCCTAACTAACCAACCCATGGTGACTGATGGGGTAATTCCTCTTAAGAGAAAGATACCCAAGGTACCAGCCGGGAATTTAACCCGGGACCCCTAAACTGACCACTACTCCACGGGGCCGGATGTTGGAAGGGTGAAGGATGAAGGGGTTTGCTAAGTTAAGGAAGCTAACAAGTCTCTAGAGAAGACAAATATTGCGTAAGTTTTTGTTTGTCTGTACTATATTTTGTTTTGCAGATGTGCTAATTTTTTAGATTGTGTATTAGTCAAATATATTTATTGCTAGCTGTGTTGTTATAAACAAATGGTAAGACACAATCGCACTCACATTTTCATATTGTTTATTATAATTTCTAAGAAAAACCCTTTTATATAAGTTTTCCTCATAGAAACAAACACACCATATTGTTAGAAAAAATAAAAAATCTCTTTATTTATAAACTTTAAATCCAAATTGTTTAAGCCGTTTGGAAAAAAATCAAATGTTCATAAATCCAAATTGTTTTAGACCATTTAAAAAAATCAAATTTTCAAAATTGAATTATTTGTAAACCACCCTAAAATAATGTATGATTTTAAAATAAAATGGTATTCTTATATAATCTATCATAACAAGTATTCCCATATATTTCATTTTGATCTTTATCTTTAAAATCAATTTCGAAAAATTTCATAAAATTTAAAATGTTAAATTTTACATAAATAAAATTACCTTAAATAATTTATTTTAGGATCATAAAGGCACGTTATCATTATCATACAAAATAGTCCCCAATTTATTTGTAATAAATTGGTACTTTTTTTCAAAAATATTCTAATTTACAAAAATCATTCTTCTGTTAAACTACTATCCAAAAACAAAGTATAACTTCGTGTTATTCGGAAATCAACCACTCCCTAGATTTTGAATTAAACAAAATCTACGTCATGTTTGAATAGTTCATTTTTTTAATTATTCGTCAGCAAACCACACTCAAACAAATTTCGCCCTAAAACCAGTTAATAGCGTTTTTCATGCTAAACTCTCCAACGATACCTATTTGGAACCAAATTAATAAAGATATTTTCAAAATGTTTTAAATTTTTAGGAAATATTTATTTTGTTAACTACCCTAAACGAGATTTTATTTAAAAACCAACTATACAGTGCAATTCTTCGTAATAAACACTCCCAATTAGCACATTTGGAACTAAATCATTAAAGCCGTTTTTAAAATATTTTAAGTTTATGAAAATCAGTCATCAGTAAACTACCCATAAATGGTGTTCACCCCAAAAATATTATAACTTGTTTTTATTTTTAATCCCACACAATCTCCAGATATACATATTGAGCCAAATAATTTGAGCTATTTTTTAAATATTTCGAATTTTAAAAAGTTTCTCATCTGTAAACTATACTTCAACCAATTGTTGCCTGGAAATCATATAACAATGCTAGTTTCATGTCAAAACAATCCTAGATATACATTTTTATAGAAAATCATTAAAGCTATCTTAGAAAAATTTAAAATTCGAAAAAATAAATCAATAGTAAACATTTAATAAATTTAAAGATATAAGGTAAAAAAAAATTGTGTTATCTCCCTTTAAAATATAGCTATTATTTTTGGACAAAATCCATCAAACCGTTTTGGCTCCATGGCCAGGGACAGACAAACAGACAGACAGATGGACATGGAGACAAACTTGTAAAATCCATATTTTTGGATTTGGGTTCACATAAAATGTAAAAAGATTACAATACTTTCTCTTGTATGAGAACGTAAAAATTACATATTAGCTAAAAGTATATTTTGTACGCTTTTTATCAGCACCGCGTCTTACTGCTCGTTTGGTTTAAACGCTTATGTACTAATTACACTAATGGGTTAGGCATTAGGAATGTTTAGTTTAGAAGAAGTGTACTTGCATCTGCTTGGAGAGAGAGAGTATTAAGCCATTTAGGAAACACCAACCTCAGTACACCCGACCGGAATCGAAACCCAATCTTCGTTTTAAAATGTCTAGTCAATTGAGATAGTGGATCCTTAGACCATGCAGCCACCGAAGTGGGTTATTAATATTTTTTTAATTGTTCATTAGATAAATAATTATTTTGTGATCGCTGCTATTTTTTAAATATATATAAATGTATTTTTATCGGCTTATATATTCTATTAAATTCTGCAATGGTTTTAAATATATTTTTAGCTATGTTATTATTTTTAAATTGTTCATTAGTGCGTTGAAACAAGGAGATGTATTTCCCCATTACTTTTTAATCTTGCCTTAGAGTATGATATTAGGGTAATAGAAGAGAGTAGGGAAAGGTTGACATTAAACGGTACAATGCAGCTGTTAGGGTAATACAAGAGAGTAGGGAAAGGTTGACATTAAACGGTACAATGCAGCTGTTAGGGTAATACAAGAGAGTAGGGAAAGGTTGACATTAAACGGTACAATGAAGCTGTTAGGGTAATACAAGAGAGTAGGGAAAGGTTGACATTAAACGGTACAATGCAGCTGTTAGGGTAATACAAGAGAGTAGGGAAAGGTTGACATTAAACGGTACAATGCAGCTGTTAGGGTAATACAAGAGAGTAGGGAAAGGTTGACATTAAACGGTACAATGAAGCTGTTAGGGTAATAGAAGAGAGTAGGGAAAGGTTGACATTAAACGGTACAATGCAGCTGTTAGAGTAATACAAGAGAGTAGGGAAAGGTTGACATTAAACGGTACAATGAAGCTGTTAGGGTAATACAAGAGAGTAGGGAAAGGTTGACATTAAACGGTACAATGCAGCTGTTAGAGTAATACAAGAGAGTAGGGAAAGGTTGACATTAAACGGTACAATGCAGCTGTTAGGGTAATACAAGAGAGTAGGGAAAGGTTGACATTAAACGGTACAATGCAGCTGTTAGGGTAATACAAGAGAGTAGGGAAAGGTTGACATTAAACGGTACAATGCAGCTGTTAGGGTAATACAAGAGAGTAGGGAAAGGTTGACATTAAACGGTACAATGCAGCTGTTAGGGTAATACAAGAGAGTAGGGAAAGGTTGACATTAAACGGTACAATGCAGCTGTTAGGGTAATACAAGAGAGTAGGGAAAGGTTGACATTAAACGGTACAATGCAGCTGTTAGGGTAATACAAGAGAGTAGGGAAAGGTTGACATTAAACGGTACAATGCAGCTGTTAGGGTAATACAAGAGAGTAGGGAAAGGTTGACATTAAACGGTACAATGCAGCTGTTAGGGTAATACAAGAGAGTAGGGAAAGGTTGACATTAAACGGTACAATGCAGCTGTTAGGGTAATACAAGAGAGTAGGGAAAGGTTGACATTAAACGGTACAATGCAGCTGTTAGGGTAATACAAGAGAGTAGGGAAAGGTTGACATTAAACGGTACAATGCAGCTGTTAGGGTAATACAAGAGAGTAGGGAAAGGTTGACATTAAACGGTACAATGCAGCTGTTAGGGTACGCTGATGATGAAGCTTTGTTGGGGAATGTAAGGAGCATGTTGAGAGCAGTACAGACAATTTATTAGAGGCTGGTAGGTGATTAAAAGACTAAGTATATGATCATACAGAGAACACAGATTGGGGACGATAACTTAGAGATTATTGCGAACAACATAATCATTTGACAGGGTTAATGCGTTTACATATTTAGGAACAATTTTAACTAGCAATAACGATATTAGATTGGAAATTAGGAAAATAATACAGTCGGGAAATGAATTATATTGATTGGCCTGCTTTCAAGGAGTGTAAGACTCAGAATATACAAAATAATAATTCTACCAGTTGTTTCTATGTGTGTGAAAAGTGGTCTCTAACCTTACATGAAGAAAACAAATTTAGGTTGTTCGAAAATAGGATGCTTAGGAAGATAATTGATCCAATAAGGAATGAGGATGATGGAGAGTGGAGTAGGTTACATAATGATGAGCTACAAACCCTGTGTTCATCACAAGATATTGTTAGGATCACCAAGTCTCGTACATTACGGTAGGCAGGACATGCAGCGTGAATGGAAGAATATATAACCATGTTCAACCGTGACTCGCAAACCCAATGGGAAGAGACCATTGGGAAGACCTGGACTCATATGGAAGGATAATATTAGAATGGACCTGAAAGAGACGGGGTGCAATAATAGGTACTGGATAGAACTAGCTCAGGATAGGGATAGGTGTCGTACTTTGGTAAGTGTGTCAATAACTTTTCGATTTCCTAATGCCATAGAGTAAGTAAGTAAAATCAATTAAACATATCTTGTTAACTGTATTATTATTTAATTAAAGATACATTTTGTCATCTGTGCTACTATTTTTAAACTGTGCACTTTACTAGCTCTACCCCTACTAATACACTATTATAAACAATATGCCAATTTATCATACTATTTAGAACGTTTAGTAGACTGGAGGTGCCTATTTCCAAAAGGTCTCTTGTCCACTTTTCATGTTTTTCGGCAAATCACGAAAACCTTTAAATACACTAATATTGTCGATCTCATGTAAAGATTTTTTTTTATCTATTCATAATGTTACCAAGAGTCTTAGAATCGGTTATTTTCTCTCTATTACTTACTGTTTTCTAATTATTAATTATATAAGTTTGGACAAGAGTCGTTTTGGAACAAAAGAGAGGACAAGAGTCGTTTTGGAAAAAATAACATTGGACGAAAGACAGTTTGGTTACAAGGTGAAGGATATAGTTTGTTTAATTGCATAAAAATATGGACAGAAACATTACTAAACAAACATTTTGATTTAAATTACATCAAAATAAAAACAAAATTTTAAATTAAATTACCACATAACTCAGATCAGAAATGTTTATGTCCAAAGTTAATAAATATAGCATAAAACACAATTAAAAATTATAGAAAAAGTTTTTGAGTTTTAATTAATTTTACAATCTTAAAATGACAAATTAAAAAATATAATAGAAACTCATTAATAAAGCACCTTTAATCCTAAAAGTCTTCTATATCTTCCATAATGCCTCCTTCAAGTTCATCTTCCGATTGGTCTTCTGTTGTTTCTCTCCGCTGAATAATTTCACGATAGAACTTGAGATCCGCCATCATCTCCCATTATTCACCGAAATGCAATGTTAACAGTTTCTTTACATCCGCAATCTTTTGGGGTTTTATCGGGACACCAGGCTCAATAAGTGGTAAATTGAAGTCTGTTTCTTGCAATTTAGGTTTCAAAACCTTCCTTGGTACACCAGAGTTAGTATAATAAAATGGTTCACCCTGAACTAGAATTGAAGCCGTTGGAGTCTGTCCTCTGGAGATTAAAAATCTTTTGGTAGAAGAAAACTTAAAGTGCCACTACTGTGGCTTTTTCAAATTCTCTTGAGACACTTTCTTCCAATCATAGATGGGACAGTCTTGACCCAATTTCAGAACTGTTCCATGTTTTTCAAAAACTTCCAAGTACTCTTCTGGTTTCACTATTGTGTCGTGGCCTTTAAGGTCTAGTTCAATCCTCCCAAAAACACGGTCGGGAGGAATGTAAGAGTGACCCGGTACTGGGAAAAAAAGGTGAATTTCCTTTACATGAGATGGTGCCAACTTGGCCAGCCAATAAATCAGCATACAAATCATTGTTGAATTCTTGTTCTGCCCTCCGCACCCATCGGCAAAGAGCCTAACAGTAGAAATACCTGTATAGGTTGTGTTCTGCAAGCGATGAAATACCGCTTATGCAATTTGTGCAGAGCCTTTTGCAGCATCGCCTTCTGTCCAGGTGTAGATAAAAACTTTGTCCCTGGGTTGTTTATCTGTGGAGGTCCCTTCACAGATGGTGAAGTTGTAAATATTAAATTGTCTGCAATAGTAGGCAGCTTGATCTGGAATTCGTGGCAAAACTTGGTTCTTCTGACAATCAAACGTAAGCATAATCTCCCCCTCATTCTTCTGTCTTAATAAGGAAAAGTATGTCTCACTTCTCTTCTTGTGCAATATGAAATCTGTTTCACAAGTCTTGTCACCTGCTTTCAATTTTAACTCAAATTGTATACACTTGGAACACTTATCAACAGCTGGGGACCCAAAGCTTAGGTTATACTCTATGGTAAAAATGTGGAAGAAGTAAGAATAGGGCACTTTAAGATCTTTTTCTGCATTATTATTGTACATTCGATGAAGCTTTGCTATTGATAGATAGCTAGGTAAATACTGTCTCATAGCATTTGCAGCCCTGCAGTAATGTTTCTCTAAAGGAACAAGATTCTCTATGAAAGACTTAACAGCCCCCCCTTTTATCTACAAATAGGTGGGATTTGTGGTCTCCCCTCTATTTTCAGTTTCTAGTTTTCCACTGGAAAAATGTCGTCTGCAAACTCGTTGTACCCGTTTTTCACCAATACCCAATATACTACAAAATGCTTTCTTACAAACCTGAATTTGAGTTGTCTGCCCATCCTTAGATTTTGGAATGAAATAGCGAGTCCACATTAATGTAGTTTGTTTCCGCTCATTTCTTGCTCTCTTTCTTTTAAGAGTTTCACTAATAGTATATTTGAGAATAAAATTATCCTGAACATCTTTCTTTTTCTCAGAATAAAATGATTGATGATATTTACGAATATCATGTAAAGAAAGATTTTTACATTCTAGTGCAACACCATTATGCTGACATTTAGGAAGTCGTGGTAAAGCTTTAGATGAATAGAGTTTTCTCGTTTTTAATGTTTTTGCACACATTTCTACATTTCTTGCCTGTTTTCTACCTCTACCTTTAGAACATGGAACAACAGTCCTTTAAATTAGATTTTCTTCCATTATTAATTATTATTAATCAATATAAACCACTCAAACACAGAAAAATAGCTTGAAAAACTGCACACTTTACAGTAAACTAATCAACATAACCTACCGTCAAAACACATATATTTTTATTTCCAGCTGTTCGTCAGGGCTGCCACTATATTAATTTTAAAACGTAAAGGCGTAAAATAAAGCTTATTTGATAATTTTTCTCTATTTTATCCATGGTTACATTATTAGAGTCTAAGGACAAGAGACGGTTTTGAAAAAAAATACTATGGATTTCATAGTGGAATGATTTTGGACTAAAGACATTCTGTTTCTTAAGTCTTGTATGTCAGTTGACCGCCATCTTAGCTTTTAATAGCTCGGACAAGAGACACTTTGGAAATAAGCACTACTTTTAAATACGTTTTTAGAGGGCTTAGAGTGTGTTTTGGAACAAGATGAATGATTTCCCTCATAGAAAAGCCTATACTGAATACGGTATAACCAATAACTCAATTTTTAAAATTTTGGACAAGAGACCTTTTGGAAATGGCCATCTCACTGGTTTTTGATCGTTTAGAGTAGACCCATGTACAGTACCAGACCACACTAGATTAGTATATATTTTAATATATCCATTTATTATTTTCAAATTGGTATATCGTAAATAGTAACAACGCTGTAAAGTAAAATATCTATTATTAACTTACACGTGTCTTCATGGCCCCTACTTACATTACTTACCAACAGCTGGATAACATTAACTATCTAACAGCTACCTACTAGGATTACAAATATTCCAGAACCCATAAAACCAACTCATTAAATATGAGAGGATCATATAATTGTACAACTAAACATCCTTAAGCGTCTTATACAATACTTTTAAAAAATACACATATATTTAACAGAATGGGTGTCATTAGCTGGGGGGGATGGGGCACACGACCACTCCAATAATTCAATAATTTACCTTACATGAAACATTGTAGTTAGTTGAACTGTAATAATGGAATAAAGAAACTAATACGTTACTAACAGAATATTCAATTCACAACCGACTCGATTCGATAGCTAAACAATGATAGGGTTTACAACATTCCGTGAAATACTACAATTTGTTTTCAAATGTGTAACATCTTGTTCAGCTATTCTTGCATGACTTTAATAAAAATTAGTCTAAATCATATTGTGCTATATTATGTTATGCTAGTACAAATTTTTCATATGCTATTTAGTTGAATCTCTAAAAGGCTCTAGACATAAATGTATATTTTTCTAAATTCATTACAGTTCACTTTACAATCTTGTAACATAATTATAACGAAGTATATCTCTAGGGCGCAAACAAATAATATACCCAGACACTAAACCTCCAGGTTAAAATGGTTGCGCTCCTTTTAGCAGCTTGAGTCCTTCAACACTAGGTTCGCTGCGGTTAGTCCTATCATCACCCAGCAGTGACACTAGCGAAGCCCAGTGTTGATGGACTCAAGCTGGAAAAAGGAACGCAGTGAAACTCCCGTAAGGCTGAGAGTCTGTTTCTTTTTTGTCTGTGCTCTATAGTCATAAGATTAAACCAATGATTTCTATATTATACTGGATGGACATAAACACACCCCTTGCAACGGACCAAATCGTGACTTTAAAGTTTGTCGTCTGCTTGCTAGCGAGGGGACAGATTTAACGGTTTATTTCAATGTTCTTGTGTAAAAATATGTGTCTGGTGAATAATTTTGTTTTTTTAAATAGTGAAGTATTATACCCCACTTGACCGAAGACACATTTACATTAAAGGATATACAATACAGTTTTAAAGGTAATATTGTACAAATAAGATTAAACTATTTAATATATTAAAATATTTAACTAACGCCCATGTTGTTTACATTCTGCCAAGACTATAATATATTTAAAATTGGTTATTAGCTTCTATAATGGTTTCAGAAACAATACTATACTTAAAGTTCGATAGCTAAACTGAAAAAAGATAGCTTAAAACTTAATTATATTTGTTTGAATGAAAAACTTTGTGTACTAGTTGTTTTACATTCAAATTATTACTTATGAAGTATTACTATATTACAATATATTTAACGTTGGCCCTTAGCTGGTATAGTCTATTGCTTTCAGAAGACATATTATATTAATTTAATGTTCGATAACTATAATGAAATAAGGTAACTTAAAACTTAGTTCCATGTGTTTTGAATAACAAACTTTCTATAATAGTTTTACATTCAAACTATCATTTAGGTTACGGTATAGGGCTTATAGGAAGTATAACTATATTACAATAATTATATTAAAATTTGTCTTTCAGCTTCTATATTGATTTCAGAAACCATATTATATTTAATGTTCGCTAAATATATTTAAATAAGGTTGCTAAAAACCTGATTACTTTTGTTCTAATGACAAACTTTGTTTAGAAGTCTTACGTTCAAACGCTCATTTAACTTATAGGTTAGTAGGAAGTATTACTATTTTAGCCTAAATCGACTTATATAAAGAAACAAGTCATGAGTGTTGAACTTAAATTATGCTCTTCAAATCTTTTATCAACCCATTTATTTCGCTTAGCTAATCATACTTTGATATATCTGATATATTCATAAACATTAGCAAACGATGTCAAAATTCCACATTGCCTTGTATGTGTGTAGGAGAGAAAGCGATACCCTAAATTTTCCTTCTCTCTTACACAAGGGTGTGCAGACAACAACTTGAAAATTTTAGCCACAGATGTCCATCCAGTTATATTATAGAGATCAAATATTAAACTAATCAATGTTTCAGCAATTCATTGTGTATTTATAAATAATGATGGCTTCTGTATAATATGGTTTCTAAATTATATTTTGACGTTTCTAAATTAACACATTTTACTAAACTAATATATTTTGTTATGTCTATGAAACTCCTAAAAGAAGCTTATCAATTCTTTTGTCACTATGAAGTATTGTAGCTTTAATATCACTAATTTGGTCTAACTGCTCATTTATGTTCTCTTGAAGTTCACTCAATTTTAATTTCATTAGTTCGACATATTTTTCTGTGAGAGTCTGCTCTTCGTGTAGCTGTTTTACTAATTTACTCTTCTTATTTCGCCACAATTGCAGCTCTCGCAACATAGCATCTACATCTTCGTGAAGAAAATCCTTAAGCTTTCCCAAAGGGTTCGCAGCTCGTGTCAAAGTTTGTATGGATGATTGAAGTTTCACCTCTCTCAGATGGCTGAAGACCAGGGCCAGATGAGCCTATGTGAGCAATGCGTCCGCAGGGAGCCCCCAAGGATGAAAGGCCCAAAAGCTAGCCCTTTTTTGATAGCTTGAATAAATAAATAGTAAATGGCATGGAACTCCACACGAACTTTCTCGTTCTTTTGTTTAGAAATGGAGATATCTACTCAAAATTCGTAATATAATACACACTAGCAAACCCGAGAACAAATTGGGCTGGACATACGTAAAACTTTTTTGAGTCATAGATTAAATTTCACAATTTTATTTTTAAGGAATTAATATCTTCATTTGTATATTGGGACTAATAAAAAATATCGATATTGGGTTCCCAAGGGTCAACATTTTGTATTAAAATTTAGACCTACAGTTAAAATTTTCGTCATTTTATTAGGGGATGCACATGGTTATCGAATTGTATTAAATTTCTCTTTTATAAATTTTGACGAATAAAATAGGTAATTATTGACTATTGAGTCTAAAATGAGAGTTATATAATCGTTATTGCCGATTTTGAGAAAATGGCTATTTCTCTCTTTTCATCCTCTAGTGCTATCTCAACTGCTATTAATTTTGGATTTTAACAGACACACAGATAGACAGCATTGCAGAAACCACTTTTTAGGGTTCGGGATTCATAAAACGTCGACATCCATCAACATCTTGGGCTAGATTTTTTGACAAGCTAAATATCCTCAATAATAATATCAAATAAAAAAATGTTTTAGTAAAAACTTTTTTTTGTAGAATAAAATGCCTTTTAAAACAGTATAGGCTTTAATAAAAAAAGTTTACCTTGGAATAACCATGATCCAAGCCAAGAATAAGTATTACTGTTCTCTTACTCCCTTAAAAACAAAAAACATTTATTCGGAACAATTTTTTCTGAAATCCTTTGTATTCGGGATTTTCTGGCGTCTCAACTTAAGAGCGTTCGTTCATCATAGCAGGCCCAGCTCAGCTCTCAGTTCGCACGAGGTATGGGAGAAAAGGGAAAAGAAAAGAACTACAATATTCCAGAAAGGTGTGGAGTGCATTCATATCTGAATGATTACTCGAAATTTTCCGCGGTGACGATGGGGGACAAAGCGACCAAGTTTCTTGTTAATAACTACAGTATGTCCCTATTATGACAGAATTAAGATTTTTGTGCACAATGCTTATCTGTAAAGCCATTCTAAAATAGTCAAAAATAGCCTTTTCAATTCAGTTTTTATCCAAATATAATTTAATATTTCAACAATTTTCAGAATTAGGAACCTCTATCAACTCTTTATCTCCATTAATATTTAATCAGAAATGATTCACGTGCAATAGTGTTGGTATAAATTCAAGATTTTTAGCCAACTGTACTGTAACTGTACTGAGTTTATTGGCATGTGATGCACGCTCTTAAATGCCTCATCCTGTATATCTATACACATCCCTTAGATCTAGCCACAGTTGTAGAGGATACAATCTTCAGTGCGCAGTGGTTTGGACCACGGGTGTCATTAGTGGGGAAAAAGGGGAGGTGTGAGGGAGGCTTATGAGAGACACGTTCGCTCCAATAATCTACTCAGATAAGAGACTGAGTAAGGTACTGAATTAGATAAAACCCTGTTCTCTCAGTGGGGATGTAAGAAGGTTCACTTCTAGCGTTAAAAATGTCAGTACAAAGTAATATTTCTGTTTATAATCTACATACAGTATATAAACTTCATCCTGGGTCTGTCAATTCTTCCAGGACTCTTTCTCCAACTTATCATTTTTTTAGGGTTTTTAACGTGCACTTTCTGAACCAACTGATTCTATCAGAAACTGAGAATTTCTATGAGTGAAAGTGTGAGATTCTACCAATTTTGCCGGTAAGGGTATTTTCCCTTACCTTCCAGGGTTCTTAAACATGCCTCAATCGACATGGAACCAACGGCTTTACTTTCCCTCCGAAGGAAGTTGTGCTACGGATTTTTATCGATAAAGAAAAATCCGTCAACCCCGGCTGAGTTTGAACCAAAAAACATCGGGTCCTAAGGCGAGCACTTCACCCCAAGACTACCGTGGTCAACTTCTCCCACTTATCGATACCCTAAATCAGTGGTTCTGTTCGGCTTTGTACCCCCAAAATTATAGGTACATACATAATGAAAGCTATACATATTCCATAATCTACATCTAGGCGAGAGAAGAGGATGGAGAGAAAAACTGATTCTCCCAAATCGCATGTACTTACGTCCACGTAATTTGCGGCTAATCCTAAATCTGACTTATTCAGTATTTAACGTTTTAAATTTAATACATATTTATGTTAATTTTGTTCTGAAGTATGTACTGTTGCTATCACCCGTCACTTTCATTAATTTACATTGAGATAAGTCGTTACTAAGTTGGTGTACTGGAAAGTGTAATTAATATAAAGTTAAGATCAACGTAGTACAGTAGAAGCTCTTTAGTTCGGCATTCTACGGTTCGGCACATTCTATAATCCGGCACCGATTGAACCGCCCACGTTCGGTCTTTTTCGGGTGGATTCGTGTGTTCGTTGGCCTTGACCGGCACGGCTGTACCCGCCAGGTTGGTTTTCAGTTCGTCTGTGTTTCACGCAGTTATACGGTGTTTGTCTAGGACCCTTGTTCTCGCCTTCTTAGTTCGCTCAATGTTTATCGTAACTGTCAGTTCAATGTTCATTTCAGTACAGTGTTTCCTGTTTTCTAACGGGTTACAAATCACGTTTGCACAATTTTCTCTAAGCCCAGCACGAGTTCTTCAAGTGCTAATAAAACTAATAAGCGTAAGCATGTGACTCTCACTATACAGCAACAACTAGAAATAATTAATCGTCTTGAAAAACGTGAAAACAGAAACTTCATAATGAGTGATTTCAATATTGATTCTTCGACTATTTATGATATAAAAAAAATGGTACGGCGCACCGCACAGACTTTCTCTCTCTTTCTATAAACTCGTAAGATTTCTGAACGGAATAATGTACATTGTATCATCACCACTCCACATAAGAACACGCATAAAATAATATACAATGATATAGAATCAATGAGAAAAGAGGCGTATCTTTGTCCACCTAAGAACATTTCAAACAGTTTAATGTCTTCCACAAGGGTCAACACTTCGTATTAAAATTTCGATTCTGGTTAAAGTTTTAACATTTTATAAGGTGTTGCAGATCTTCAAGTCATCGCATTGATATTTAATTATTCATTTATACATTTTGACCAATGAAAAATGTAAATATTGAGTATTGAGTCTAAAATGGAGATAGATCATTGCTATGCAAACATTTCTCCTAAGAGATTTAAGGGAAAATAACATACTTTTTACTTTCTCTCTATCTTACAGGTAGAGAAAGTATGGTGATCGTCAAAAAAATCGAAGTCGAGATTTTGATGAATTTTGACGTTTCATGACTTCCTGAATCCGAAAAAGTGGTTTTTGAATTTCCGTCTGTCTGTCTGTCTGTCTGTCTGTACCTCCAACTAGAGCCTAAACTATTTTACCGATTGAGCTGAAACTTGATATCTAGGGTTTTCATAGGGTTGCCCCGAGGGGTTTTTGGAATTGGACATCTACCCCTAAAATTAAGGGTAGTTTACTGAAGGGAAAAAACAGAAAAAGTCGATTTTCTCAAAATCGGCTCTAACGATTTTGATTAAATTTCATTTATGAACATTAATAATTATTCCAAAAAAATGGCTACTCTCAATATTTCGGCAAAATCGCTTTAAGGGCTCCGGTCTGATGCGTAAATTAACATTTTTTATAATAGCTCCGAAACTATTTGAGATATGAAATTACTTAGCATTACAAATATGTATATATATTTATAATACAAATATTTTATTCGAAACATATTTTTATAAAATCAATACGTTTTAATCTATACGCAATTATATATATATATTTTTAGCTTTTTGGACATTAAAGCTTAAGTATTGCGATCGTAAAAAAAACTAACCTGAAATGTTGATGGATTTCGACGTCTCATGACCCCCCGAACCCTAAAAAATAGTCTTTGCAATGCCGTCTGTCTGTGTGTCTATTAAAACTTAAAATTAAGGGTAGTTTACTGAAGGGCAAAAAGAGAAAAAGTCGATTTTCTCAAAATCGGCTCCAACGATTTTGATTAAATTTCATTTATAAACATTAATAAATATTCCAAACATAATGGCTATCCTCAATATTTCGGCAAAATGGCTTTAAGGGCTCCAGTCTGATGCGTCAATTAACAATTTTTTAAATAGCTCCGAAACTATTTGAGATATGAAATTACTTAGCATTACAAATATGTATATATATTTATAATACAGATATTTTATCCGAAACATATTTTTATAAAATCAATAACTTTCAATCTATACGCAATTATATGAATTTTTTTTAACTTTTTGGGCATTAAAGTTTAAGTATTGCGACCGTAAAAAAAACTAACATGAAATGTTGATGTATGTCGACGTCTCATGACCCCCCGAACCCTAAAAAATAGTCTTTGCAATGCCGTCTGTCTGTGTGTCTATAAAAACTTAAAATTAAGGGTAGTTTACTGAAGGGCGAAAAGAGAAAAATTTGGTTTTCTCAAAATCTACTCAAACGATTTTGATTAAAATTCGTATCTAGGCGTTGATTAAGATTATAAATAAACTGGCTATTTTCATTTTCCTATGAAAATCATTTTTAGGGTACTTTACAGAAGCGTTAATTTCCGTATCTCCACAACTATTGGAGAAACTAAACAACTTATCATTGCAAAATTGTTGGACTATCTGAAATAAAAAACTTTTATTTGACATATATTTTTATAAAAGCAGCAGTTTCTGAGATGTTTGCAAATATATTAATACAATTTTGTGAGCTTTAGTTGTAAACATATACTACTTAAGTCTTAACGCAATAATTCTCCAATGCCATAGAGTAATTAAATATAAGTATCTAAAAAAGTATGTTATTTTTCCTTAAATCTTATAGGAGAAATGTTTGAATAGCAATGATCTATCTCCATTTTAGATTCAATAGTCAATATTTACATTTTTTATTGGTCAAAATGTATAAATGATTAATTAAATATCAATGCGATGACTTGAAGATCTGCAACACCTTATAAAATGTTAAAATTTTAACCACAAATCGAAATTTTAATACGAAGTGTTAACCCTTGTGGAATACATTAAACTGTTTGAAATGCTCTTAGGTGGACAAAGATGCGCCTCTTTTCTCATTGATTCTATATCATTGTATATTATTTTATGCGTGTTCTTATGTGGAATGGTGATGATACAATGTACATTATTCCGTTCAGAAATCTTAGGAGTTTATAGAAAGAGAGAGAAAGTCTGTGCGGTGTGCCGTACCATTTATTTAGATACTTATATTTAATTACTCTATGGCATTGGAGAATTATTGCGTTAAGACTTAAGTAGTTTATGTCTATAACTAAAGCTCACAAAATTGTATTAATATATTTGCAAATATCTCAGAAACTGTAGCTTTTATAAAAATATATGTCAAATAAAAGTTTTTTATTTCTAATAGTCCAACAATTTTGCAATGATAAGTTGTTTAGTTTCTCCAATAGTTGTGGAGATACGGAAATTAACGCTTCTGTAATGTACCCTAAAAATCATTTTCATAGAAAAATGAAAATAGCCAGTTTATTTATAATCTTAATCAACGCCTAGATACGAATTTTAATCAAAATCGTTTGAGTAGATTTTGAGAAAACCAAATTTTTCTCTTTTCGCCCTTCAGTAAACTACCCTTAATTTTAAGTTTTTATTGGCACACAGACAGACGGCATTGCAAAGACTATTTTTTTGGGTTCGGGGGGTCATGAGACGTCGACATCCATCAACATTTCAGGTTAGTTTTTTTTTACGGTTGCAATACTTAAACTTTAATGTTCAAAAAGTTAAAAAATTCATATAATTGCGTATAGATTGAAAGTTATTGATTTTATAAAAATATGTTTCGGATAAAATATCTGTATTATAAATATATATACATATTTGTAATGCTAAGTAATTTCATATCTCAAATAGTTTCGGAGCTATTTTAAAAAATGTTAATTTACGCATCAGACCTGAGCCCTTAAAGCCATTTTGCCGAAATATTGAGAGTAGCCATTTTGTTTGTAATATTTATTAATGTTTATAAATGAATTTTAATCAAAATCGTTAGAGCCGATTTTGAGAAAATCAACTTTTTCTCTTTTTGCCCTTCAGTAAACTACCCATAATTTTAAGTTTTAATAGACACACAGACAGACGGCATTGCAAAGACTATTTTTTAGGGTTCGGGGGGTCATGAGACGTCGAAATCCATCAACATTTCAGGTTAGATTTTTTTTACGATCGCAATACTTAAGCTTTAATGTCCAAAAAGCTAAAAATATATATATAATTGCGTATAGAATGAAAATTATTGATTTTATAAAAATATGTTTCGAATAAAATATTTGTATTATAAATATATATACATATTGTTAATGCTAAGTAATTTCATATCTCAAATAGTTTCGGAGCTATTATTAATAAAAATATTAATTTACGCATCAGACCGGAGCCCTTAAAGCGATTTTGCCGAAATATTGAGAGTAGCCATTTTGTTTGTAATATTTATTAATGTTCATAAATGAAATTTAATCAAAATCGTTAGAGCCGATTTTGAGAAAATCGACTTTTTCTGTTTTTTCCCTTCAGTAAACTACCCTTAATTTTAGGGGTAGATATCCAATTCCAAAAACCCCTCGGGGCAACCCTATGAAAACCCTAGATATCAAGTTTCAGCTCAATCGGTAAAATAGTTTAGGCTCTAGTTGGAGGTACAGACAGACAGACAGACAGACGGAAATTCAAAAACCACTTTTTCGGATTCAGGAAGTCATGAAACGTCAAAATTCATCAAAATCTCGACTTCGATTTTTTTGACGATCACCATACTTTCTCTACCTGTAAGATAGAGAGAAAGTAAAAAACAAAAAGAGGAACTTGAGAAGTTTGATGCTCATGCTGTTACAGCAAAGAATACAGAATCAAGACACACATTGAAGAGACCTAAACTTGAGATTCTTGATTTTGCCTTATACACTTGGCTTATTGCGAAACGATTAGAGGGAAAACTGGTGACGAGGCCTATGATCATCGAAAAAGCAAAACAATTTCATCGTGATCTGAATATTGAAAGTGCTTGTGTGTTTTCCGATGGTTGGCTTCAGAAGTTTAAAATTCGACATGGGATCTGGAAGCTGGATGTGGCTGGAGAGAGCAGATCAGCCGATGAAAATGCCGCGGAAATATTTAAGGACACTTTTAGCAGCCTTGTTTTACGGTGGGAATTAACCCGTGGTCAAGTTTACAATGCCGATGAAACCAGCCTTTTTTGTCGTTGTTTGCTAACGTCTACTCTGGCATGTGGGGATGAAAATTCTGCTAAGGGATTTAAGAAAAATAAAGACAGATTGACTGTTTTGTTGTGTACAAATGCTTCTGGCGACCATAAGCTGAAACCTGTCGTGATTGGTAGATATAAAAAAACCTAGAGCTTTAAAAGGAATTGTAAACTTTCCTGTACATTATTATGCGCAGAGCAATGCATGGATGACATCAGATTTGTTTAACGACTGGTTTTTCCATCATTTTGTACCAGATGTAAAGGAAAACTTTAAGAAACTTGGAATGCCAGAAGACAGCAGAGCACTTTTGTTGTTAGACAACTGTACCGCTCATCCTCCTACTTTTGGTTTGGTTTCCGGCAATATTTTTGCAGTTTACCTACCACCAAATGTCACTCCCTTGATTCAGCCGATGGATCAAGGTGTGATTCAAAATGTCAAGTGTTTCTATAGAAGATCTTTTGTGCAAGTTCTTTTGGATACTGACTCTGATGTAACAAACTTCCAAAAACAGTTTAGTGTTAAAGGTGCAATTTTCACAATTGCCTTAGCTTTGAATCAGGTGAAAGAAGTGACTCTACAGCGGTGCTGGCGCAAAATTTGGCCTAATGATGAAGATGCGGATAAAAATATTACCGGTGATGCTCAAAATATGGTGCTAGATTTGGAAGAAGCTGTGCCAAACAACCCTTTAAAAGATGTACCCCGTAAGGAAGTTATAGACTGGATTCAAATCGACAAAAGTGGTCGAAGAACTGAGTGGAGAACAGATTATACAAAGTGTTGCTAACCCACAAGAAGCTCAGGTTCAGGAGGTGGAATAGGATGAAGAAGGAGCCATGGCAGATGAAGCTAAAGTCTAATGGAAACAGGCTTCTGATGCATTACATACATTTATCAAATTTGCTGAATCCAACAAAAGTTACAACATTATAAAACTCGTAAATTTGTTTATAATCCGTAACGACTTTTTGAAGAAGAGATCAGAATCGCGGAAGCAACGTGATATCAGAGACTTTTTTTCAACAATAACGCTCATGTGAATTAATTTTTCTTCTATGCATTGTAGTGTTTTTACTTTCTCTCTATCTTACAGGTAGAGAAAGTATGGTGATCGTCAAAAAAATCGAACTCGAGATTTTGATGAATTTTGACGTTTCATAACTTCCTGAATCCGAAAAAGTGGTTTTTGAATTTCCGTCTGTCTGTCTGTCTGTCTGTCTGTACCTCCAACTAGAGCCTAAACTATTTTACCGATTGAGCTGAAACTTGATATCTAGGGTTTTCATAGGGTTTCCCCGAGGGGTTTTTGGAATTGGATATCTACCCCTAAAATTAAGGGTAGTTTACTGAAGGGAAAAAACAGAAAAAGTCGATTTTCTCAAAATCGGCTCTAACGATTTTGATTAAATTTCATTTATGAACATTAATAAATATTCCAAACAAAATGGCTACTCTCAATATTTCGTATGCGTAAATTAACATTTTTTATAATAGCTCCGAAACTATTTGAGATATGAAATTACTTAGCATTACAAATATGTATATATATTTATAATTCAAATATTTTATTCGAAACATATTTTTATAAAATCAATAATTTTCATTCTATACGCAATTATATATATATTTTTAGCTTTTTGGACATTAAAGCTTAAGTATTGCGATCGTAAAAAAAACTAACCTGAAATGTTGATGGATTTCGACGTCTCATGACCCCCCGAACCCTAAAAAATAGTCTTTGCAATGCCGTATGTCTGTGTGTCTATTAAAACTTAAAATTAAGGGTAGTTTACTGAAGGGCAAAAAGAGAAAAAGTCGATTTTCTCAAAATCGGCTTTAACGATTTTGATTAAATTTCATTTATAAACATTAATAAATATTACAAACAAAATGGCTACTCTCAATATTTCGGCAAAATGGCTTTAAGGGCTCCGGTCTGATGCGTCAATTAACATTTTTTTAAATAGCTCCGAAACTATTTGAGATATGAAATTTCTTAGCATTACAAATATGTATATATATTTATAATACAGATATTTTATCCGAAACATATTTTTATAAAATCAATAACTTTCAATCTATACGCAATTATATGAATTTTTTAACTTTTTGGACATTCAAGTTTAAGTATTGCGACCGTAAAAAAAACTAACATGAAATGTTGATGGATGTCGACGTCTCATGACCCCCCTAACCCTAAAAATTAGTCTTTGCAATGCCGTCTGTCTGTGTGTCTATAAAAACTTAAAATTAAGGGTAGTTTACTGAAGGGCGAAAAGAGAAAAATTTTGTTTTCTCAAAATCTACTCAAACGATTTTGATTAAAATTCGTATCTAGGCGTTGATTAAGATTATAAATAAACTGGCTATTTTCATTTTCCTATGAAAATCATTTTTAGGGTACTTTAGAGAAGCGTTAATTTCCGTATCTCCACAACTATTTGAGGAACTAAACAACTTATCATTGCAAAATTGTAGGACTATTAGAAATAAAAAACTTTTATTTGACATATATTTTTATAAAAGCAGCAGTTTCTGAGATATTTGCAAATATATTAATACAATTTTGTGAGCTTTAGTTGTAAACATATGCTACTTAAGTCTTAACGCAATAATTCTCCAATGCCATAGAGTAATTAAATATAAGTATCTAAAAAAGTATGTTATTTTTCTTTAAATCTCTTCGGAGAAATGTTTGCATAGCAATGATTTATCTCCATTTTAGACTCAATAGTCAATATTTACATTTTTTATTGGTCAGAATGTATAAATGAATAATTAAATATCAATGCGATGACTTGAAGATCTGCAACACCTTATAAAATGTTAAAACTTTAACCAGAAATCGAAATTTTAATACGAAGTGTTGGCCCTTGTGGAAGACATTAAACTGTTTGAAATGTTCTTAGGTGGACAAAGATGCACCTCTTTTCTCATTGATTCTATATCATTATATATTATTTTATGCGTGTTCTTATGTGGAGTGGTGATGATACAATGTACATTATTCCGTTCAGAAATCTTACGAGTTTATAGAAAGAGAGAGAAAGTCTGTGCGGTGTGCCGTACCATTTATTTATTTACATGAATATTCAAATTAATAAATATTCAATGTTTGAATTTAATTTTTGTACTCTATGTGTTTCTTAAAATACATGTATTAATCGTTTGAATTTTTATCTAGAGTGATTTATCTTTGGTATTCCCGTTAAAATTATTGACGTTTGATAATCTGTCAAAATCGCTAATTCGGCACGGCCTCGGTCCCAGACATTAAAGAGCTTCTACAGTACAACCTTCTTCGGGGGCCACATGGTCTAACGCACCAGTCTTACAGTAGACTAGACTGCCGATGACGAAGAGATCGAGCTTCGAATCTCGGTCGGTTGTACTGAGGGGGGATTTTACCAAAATTGTTTTCCATTCTCCCTCCACGTAAATGTGGGTACACTTCCTATAAATATAAACTTCCTAACCCTAAAACCATTAGCCAAATTAGTACATAAGCGTTTAAACCGAATGGGTAGTAAGACGCGGTGCTAAATTGGTTTGTAGAGCTTGATTATAAACATAAAATTTTCACTCGTGAGATTATAATTGTATTAGTTCCATTTATTTAAATAATATTAAATATATTTTATAAATTAAACATATATTAATATTTTTTTAGTAATATTCATATTTGTTGTGGTCTGTGGATCAACAGAATCTGTTTAGTTTGTTACTTTATCATAACTTAATATTTACTATTTTTGCATTGGTTTGTCACAGACCTGATGATGGCGTAATCGCCGAAACATGTCGTCACCCAACAAAGAGTAGCAACAAATTATATAAGGAGAGGAATTAGAACCACATAGATAAGAAACGTTACTTTATTCAAACTTTTCAAACGTCAATTTTTTACTTTTGGTTACACTTCATTAATAACAATCAACTACTTCTTTATATGATCTTATATTTATAATATATCATAAATGAGTAATCTGTATGACACATCCGTTGATTTCCATTAAATCTACAATCAATCTTGTCTCGATAGTTAACACAAGCAGATTATTAGAAACCATTTGACTCGAATAACAAGTCTTTGACATTAAATTCTTTACAATATTTTAATAATTCGTGAAATAAGTCACTTACTATGTCTTAACTTTCATTTTAATGTGTTTCATGTTGATTTTATACTGTTAATTGATTTTTATTAACTAACCTATTATATTTTTTTTGTTAAGTCATAACCTTCATTAAACCTATAATCTTTTTTCAAGTACTCAAATTTTGTGGTGTCTTTAAGTTATTATATTAATAACTCTATTATAGTCAATTTGTTAATTTCCACTTTTCATTTTGCTCATCAGCTATATCTATAATCTGCTACCAATTAAATATGATTTTGAACAGATTTATATTCTTTCTTTGTTTTATGCTAATTAATTTCAAAACTTTACTATTTAACAATTTCAATGATGATTTTTTAGAAATGTTATTGTACCTGTTTTATTTGACTTAATGTATTGATTTATTAGTTTCTCATTTAATAAATTATCTTCATGTTATGTTTCATATTTATATTGTTTAATTGACCAAAGAAGTTGTACCAATTAATCTAATTAGCTGTTCCATCCAAGTACATTCCTCATATTATTAAAAAATATATTATATAGTACATATTATGTATATAAACTATTTATATTAATATAAATAATTATATGATTACATATATTAAATTATCTATATTATAGTAAATATATTACCAGGAACTAGTCCTTTAATTTTTTTAATCATTGAGCTTATGAACTTATTGTGTCGACGCTTCGTTTAACTCCAATAATAATGTTTTAAAATAAATTATAATGATTATATAAGTTAAACTATAAAATAATCCAATTCTTACTATATCCTTAATGCTCTAGAAAGATGATATTTGGTATGGCCGCTATATGGCATGTCATTATTATGAGAAAAATACAAAACTCTAACAATTCAAGGTGGCGGATCTAAGATGGCAGACGCAACATACACATTTTTTTTTCAAGTATCCCGATTACCTGGCAGAGCCATGGACAAAATTACTGTTATGAACAATGTAAAAATAGATCAAAACTAAAGGTACTTCCTATGAAATACGAAATTGCATCTGTCTGAAATAGGCCCAGTTTCAGCAAATTTATTGAAGACCTCGGTTGTCTTGAGGCAAAGTGATCGCCTCAGGACACGATGTTCTTAGGTTCAAACCCAACCGGTGTCCACGGATTTTTCTTGATTGATAAACAATCGCACCATAACTTCCTTCGGAGGGGAAGTAAAGCCGTCGGTCTTATATCGAGTGTGGCTTGCAAAAAACCCTGGAATGTATGTGAAAATATCTTTCCCGGCAAAATTGGTAGGCTCTTTCATTCGCTCATAGAAATTATCGTGTACTGATATAATCAGTTGGTGCAGAAAGTGGCTGTCAATTACCTCAAGTAAATAAAACAAATAGTAAATATTATTATTATTTGGCAGATTGTCTTCTTAGTTAAATATGATTGATAATTTACTTTTAAAGACGAATTATATATTAAAGTACTTTAAATTGCTTTATACTATAATAATAATATTAGATTACTCATTTAGTTTTAGCTTCAATTGTTTTCTGCAAGTGATAAACACTATGCACGTACTTTATAACCAATGCCGCGCATTACAATATCATCTAAATTTATCAGATAAAGAATGTTTGCGATGTTTAGTATTTTTTCAAACATAAAAAATGTATTTAGGGTACTTTAATGTAATTTCTCTCGTATTTAAAAAAAATGTAAATACAGTGAAAGTTTCTACAGTACGTATCCATGTGTTATTTGTCTGAACACACACAAATTAAAGGACAAACACGGTAGAATGAATACTGAAGTTTTTTCTTGTTATCGTTTATAACAAA
>JAVRXN010000004.1:64955156-65083252 GCA_033556935.1 Timema podura
ACAAAATGGTGAAACAATGTGTAGGGAGACTTTAATTAAATTTGTGGACACCGGTCCTGAAGCTTGTCGCCCATTATAACGCGCAGTGCCGCTCCAAAACGCCGTATGGAACATTCCATACGCCTTCCTTTGCTGGTTCGCTCATCTAACGCACTGCTACGAATACATCCAGAAGGATTTTTTTGTTTTAGTGTAAATATCTCATTAAAAAGATTGTTGTATGATTTTCATATGGCCAAAATGTTGTGCTATCCATTTTATTTTTGTCTACCACTTCTCTCTATTATTTTTAATTAAATACGTCTACAAGGATCAACTCAAAGAAAGGGTGTTGTTCACTGGTGATTATGTACGAATCTAACTCACTCTAAATGAAGAGTGCATTTAACTTACCAAAACGAACTGTGAAAATAGAAGACAAACGAACACGTGTTGTAGTAAGAGGCACGCCGACACCAATACAATGATGCCCAGTTGTGTCGAAATGACACGAGAGCACATTCCTACCGCTCTTACAGGCACACCGCCCCGCGTCGAAAGGAGAAAGCTCTGTTCTAGAAACCTTGAGAATTCCGCGCGTCGTGGCGCACCGCACTGTAGAGGACGCTACACAATTTGATTGGATAAGACGCAGACAAAGGAATGTTGTTCTCGGCGGCGCGGCTTGTGCACCCTAGTATGCGATAAACTTAGCAATTCCATTCAAGAGAGTTAAATATTACCTTTTCACATCTAGTTCTGCCAGTGCCACGACGAAACCTTACTCTCGAGACCTCTGATTGTTTTGCAAGGGGACTTTGGACGGAAAATTAGAAAATTTACCTGATTAATACTAGAACTACCCTTGATAACACATCATCAATATTACATATGGCACCCTATATACATACTGATGCACATAAAAACCACTCTCAACGATTCAGGTGTACTAAGCAACGTACATAAATACTCATACAACAATTTGTTATTTACTTATTTTAAATCATTATTCAATTCTTAAAGTTTTATCACACAGATCTTTCTCAGGATATTCAGGTTGCAACATTATTCGCCACTACACGTGTATTTCCCTATATTTTTCTGATTTATAAATATTTTACAATTTATTCTCGATTTGGTTGAATTTAATAATTTACTTCAATTTCGTCCGCAGCATAATGCGCTGTGTTGCTGGCGTAACAAAATAATATTTAAATCTATTCACAATGAAAAGGAAGGAATATCGTCTAGGACTGTCTAAAATACTTAAAATAATGAATTTTGAGCTAAGGAAGAACACTTAACTTTTTATTAAACATATTTATCCTTCTAATAAGTTTGTTGACTCTTCTTTATTTATATTTAACGTCGGCCATGAGTTTATTCTAACGCATGCGCAGGATCGTCTCGTAATTATAAAATAAGTAAGGAAAGAAGAATAAAATAAATGGTACGGCACACCGCACAGACTTTCTCTCTGCTTCTATAAACTCGTAAGATTTCTGAACGGAATAATGTACATTGTATTATCACCACTCCACATAAGAACACGCATAAAATAATATACAATGATATAGAATCAATGAGAAAAGAGGCGCATCTTTGTCCACCTAAGAGCATTTCAAACAGTTTAATGTCTTCCACAAGGGTCAACACTTCGTATTAAAATTTCGATTTCTGGTTAAAATTTTAACATTTTATAAGGTGTTGCAGATCTTCAAGTCATCGCATTGATATTTAATTATTCATTTATACATTTTGACCAATAAAAAATGTAAATATTGACTATTGAGTCTAAAATGGAGATAGATCATTGCTATGCAAACATTTCTCCTAAGAGATTTAAGGAAAAATAACATACTTTTTAGATACTTATATTTAATTACTCTATGGCATTGGAGAATTATTGCGTTAAGACTTAAGTAGTATATGTTTACAACTAAAGCTCACAAAATTGTATTAATATATTTGCAAATATCTCAGAAACTGCTGCTTTTATAAAAATATATGTCAAATAAAAGTTTTTTATTTCTAATAGTCCTACAATTTTGCAAAGATAAGTTGTTTAGTTTCTCCAATAGTTGTGGAGATACGGAAAATAACGCTTCTGTAATGTACCCTAAAAATCATTTTCATAGGAAAATGAAAATAACCAGTTTATTTATAATCTTAATCAACGCCTAGATACGAATTTTAATCAAAATCGTTTGAGCAGATTTTGAGAAAACAAAAATTTTTTCTTTCCGCCCTTCAGTAAACTACCCTTAATTTTAAGTTTTTATAGACACACAGACAGACGGAATTGCAAAGACTATTTTTTAGGGTTCGGGGGGTCATGAGACGTCGACATCCATCAACATTTCAGGTTAGTTTTTTTTTACGGTCGCAATACTTAAACTTTAATGTCCAAAAAGTTAAAAAATTCATATAATTGCGTATAGATTGAAAGTTATTGATTTTATAAAAATATGTTTCGGATAAAATATCTGTATTATAAATATATATACATATTTTTAATGCTAAGTAATTTCATATCTCAAATAGTTTCGGAGCTATTATAAAAAATGTTAATTGACGCGTCAGACCGGAGCCCTTAAAGCCATTTTGCCGAAATATTGAGGGTAGCCATTTTGTTTGTAATATTTATTAATGTTTATAAATGAAATTTAATCAAAATCGTTTGAGCCGATTTTGAGAAAATCGACTTTTTCTCTTTTTGCCCTTCAGTAAACTACCCTTAATTTTAAGTTTTAATAGACACACAGACAGACGGCATTGCAAAGACTATTGTTTAGGGTTCGGGGGTCATGAGACGTCTAAATTCATCAACATTTCACGTTAGTTTTTTTTTGCGATCGCAATACTTAAGCTTTAATGTCCAAAAAGCTAAAAATATATATATAATTGCGTATAGATTGAAAATTATTGATTTTATAAAAATATGTTTCGAATAAAATATTTGTATTATAAATATATATACATATTTGTATTGCTAAGTAATTTCATATCTCAAATAGTTTCGGAGCTATTATAAAAAATGTTAATTTACGCATCAGACCGGAGCCCTTAAAGCCATTTTGCCGAAATATTGAGAGTAGCCATTTTGTTTTGAATATTTATTACTGTTCATAAATGAAATTTAATCAAAATCGTTAGGGCCGATTTTGAGAAAATCGACTTTTTCTCTTTTTTCCCTTCAGTAAACTACCCCTAATTTTAGGGGTAGATATCCAATTCCAAAAACCCCTCGGGGCAACCCTATGAAAACCCTAGATATCAAGTTTCAGCTCAATCGGTAAAATAGTTTAGGCTCTAGTTGGAGGTACAGACAGACAGACAGACAGGCAGACAGACAGACAGACAGACGGAAATTCAAAAACAACTTTTTCGGATTCAGGAAGTCATGAAACGTCAAAATTCATCAAAATCTCGATTTCGATTTTTTTGACGATCACCATTCTTTCTCTACCTGTAAGATAGAGAGAAAGTAAAAACGTGATGTAAATACTTCCAAACTAGCGCGCATTTCAATTTTGCCAGATGGAAATAAACATTTTAATTCTTTTAAGAAACATTGTTCATATTCATTGACATATACTTCAATCTTTATGTTAAATTTGCATTTTATTTTATATTCATCTCTAGTCCAGAGCCAACATTTTATCTTTTGTTTTAATGTATAAATTTTATCTTTGGATTTGGAATGAAATAGAACGTTTTAAAATTTGATTCCTAGAACATTTTTTTAAGAAGATTGAGGTCTTTCTAGGCGTCTTATAAACATAGAACAAAATCTGTGTGGCTTCTAGCTAAATTTATTTTTAAAGTGGAACAATATTTTAAAAGTAGAATACAAGTACACAAATAGAAAGTTAATTGTCTAGGAAAGAACTGAAGACTGTTTATTTCCTGAAACTGTGGAGGAGTGGAGAAAATAAAAGGAAACAAATTTCAGAAATTCGTGCTGTTTCAACATGGACGAATTTATTGGTGAGATCCAGCCAAATCTTCAACTTTTAATATATTTTTCTCTCTTTCTCTTTATTTTTCATCAAGAACCCAGGATTTATCTTAAAACACTTTCAGAAAACACTAAATATATTCAGACTCTTTACCTATTTCAGAGCATTAATTAATATTTCATTTTATGTCAAATTATTAATTCTATTGATTTGTTTTTTGTTAGTTTTACTCAAAACTCTAATATTATACATGTTTATTAATATTATTTTTCATTCTGTCTGTCTTTGATGCTTATGTCATATAATACAAGAGATTCAAAACTAGAGATACAATTTATCATTTTTAGGTAATTTGGGTATTGTAAAAATAAATTACTGTATATATATATATATATATATAATAATTAGGAAAACGGTGGTTGAGGAAGCCTATGACTGTGTACAGATGTAGATTATGGGAAGCACTCCAGAAGAAAATAGTGCGTGACGAGACGTTAAGGAAAAAGAGTGAGAAATGTGTACAGTCCAAAGGGAGTGTGAATTGTGTGAACGTGGGAGGTAAGAGGATGGAGTGGTGTGAAATAAGGTAGTGCATTCTCACCAGTGCTGTTCATTGTAGTGATGGGGGAAGTGGTAGAAAGAATTGGGGAGGGAGGGAAAGATGAAAGCAACGGTGTTTGCAGATTAGCTGATGCTGAGGAGACTAAAGTACAGGAGCAGTTGGATGTGTGGAATGAAGTGGTGGAGAGTCAAACCATCAACATTAGCAACAGTAAATAAAACACAAATTAAAACCGGTTGTTCTTTCAAAACAAAACATAACTTCTACTACTTAATTAGGCCACTAGCTGTCACAACCTACATGGCGTTGGTAACGTTTTCTTGAAAGAAAAAATATGTATAATTATAAATACCATGGTGCGCTAGTTCCAAAAATGAGCACTCTAAAAATAAAAGAATATTTATAAAATTGATCGTGGCTTTGCATAAAAGTTGGTGGAATACATTAGGCCAAATATAAATTTAAAAATATACAAAGATTTACAGAAAATACGTAAGTGAATACGTTATAATCTACTATAGTTAAAGATAAAATAGAGTCCACTAGAAATATCGTCACAATATATATGCCAAGTTCAAGATTTCTAGGCTTCTTTATTTTGGAGTTCTCACGGCTACCGCCACACAAATGTCCATTCTATTATTTTAGATGGTTAGTTACGTCACCAGTGGGGCTCTAGGGGGCTAAGCCGGGGCCAGTGAGTGGTTCAATAATGACGAGTAAAAAACCATGTAGCGTCAGTTCGCCATAGGAGTGGTGGTAACTGATAGCCAGCAGAATGTGTAGAAAGTTTAAGGCTGGATGGATCAGCTATTTTACCGATCATGCCAATGCAAATTGTGCTGCCAACTAGGCCGATAACCGATGCTAATCACTTGATTCATTTTAAATGTTTCAAAGTTATCATGTTTTAATTTTATTAAACACAAACTGTTTACGTATAACATTTTTATATTTGTTCAGTATGGTAGGTTTGCTTATGCAAATTTAAACGAAAATTTAAAATTAATTTGAATAAAATTCACTTTATCATTGACCCTATGACATTTGAAATATATTTATTTTAAGTTAAATTGACTCCACTTTTCTCATAGCTAGGTTTGTGATTGTTTTATCCAGAAATTATATTTTGAAATCTGTTCAGATAAGATCATGGAAAATATATTAGTTTTTAAGTAAGAACATAAAACTTTTTTTATTAATTTAAATTTAATTTAAATGAGCAGAATTAATTTTAAAATATTTTAACTATCAAATGATAAATAAATTTAAGTATAGAAATTAAGAGAAGTATATAATGCAATTTTGAAGTTTTTAATAGATCTATAGTTTTAACTTCCCTTGAATCCTCACCAGTTGTAGTTTACCTCGAATATCCCACAGTTCTAATTTACCTTGAGTCTTACCCAGTTTTAGCTTCCCTTGAATCTTACCCAGTTTTAGCGTTCCTTGAATCTTACCCAGTTTTAGCTTCCCTTGAATCTTACCCAGTTTTAGCATCCCTTGAATCCCGCTCTCCTTATTCAGACGTCTGTTTGCTGGTTTACCTTGCAAAGATAAACGACCTCCCCTCTGCTATACCGCTTCTCTCTCAATCAAACAAGCTGTCTCACTTGCTGACCTTTCTATTCAGAGCACAACCCCTTCCTTCCCCTGGTTACATCACCATGTAATTGAAAAAACTGTTTACTTAGGCTGGGGACACACGAGCGTATTGTGTACGCGCGTGTTGGTAACGCGCGTTGTTTGGACAACACACGAGCGTCAGCATTTGGAAGTCTCGTGAAGGTGAGATGGACGCTAGTGAAATTGTACGGTTTGTTTATATGGTAGATAAATATTTAAAAACAAAACGCAAAAAGAGGAGGTTGTGGGTTCATCCTATAAATAGTGAACTATATCTTTATGGCCAGTATTATACTTTATATGCGTCTTAAAGCAGATCCTGATACATTTTTTAACCATCTCAGAATGTCTCCGAGTTCATTTGATGAACTGTTATTATGTTTAAAAGACCACATAAGGCATCAAGATAAAATATGAGGAATTCAATATCACCTGAAGAGATGCTGGTAATAACATTAAGGTAAGTACTTTATTAAACAAAAATAATACAGAACATAATAATGACACAAGGGAAAAAAATACATATTGGTAAATATAAGCCCTTAGGGTCATTAGCTAAAAGGACTCGTCTTGTGGCGAAAAATGAGAAAAGTATGAACTCACTGAAGTTGATGATAGATCTGGGGAATAAGTCGTATGACATTCGCTTTGAGGTAAGGTGCTTCTATGGTATTACATTTTTTTAAATTCTGAAGAAAATGCATTGTTTGATGTCTAAAGGTAAATTTTTTATCAGGATCCAGGCCTCTGACTGTAGGAATAATCGAGTAAAAAAAGGTTATATCTTCATCTTCTTCGGGTGTGTTCTTTCTTGGCTTGTGGGATTGCATAAAATCTAGCAATTTATCTTCTATGTCACTTGGCTTGCGTTTTTTTTGAGCAGGCTTATTTGATATGGACAGAGTGGCTGTGTGAGGGCTTAAATCAATAATGTCTTTCCGTGTTATTGGGATGTTCATTAGCTGCTTTGTCATTGTCTTGATTTTCATTTTCATTTTCATTTTCAATACTACTATTTGTAGCCGTGAATACATGCTCAAAATGATAATCGCTCTCCGTAGACGTAGCTTTTCACTTTCTTGGCACCGGTACTTGACTTATAGTATAGTGATTGCTTTTTGAGATTTCGTATATAGTTATCTCTGATTGTTCTCCACTTTGAAATGACATCCTTGCACTGCAAGAATAATTTTTGTTTCAGATATCTTGCCAGTGGATGCAGTCTTAAAGACATACACTACAGTTACAGAATCGGTAGATCTACTGCAAGCAAAATAGTACGGACCGTATGCAGAAATATTTGGGAAGTAATGAAAGAGAAATGCATACCCACACCCAATGAAAACAATTGGAAAAATGTAGCAGGAGGGTTTCAAGATAGAGCTAATTTTCCCAACTGCTTGGGAGCAGTGGACGGGAAACATATAAGAGTTGTTAGGCCTGCAAGAAGTGGTTCATTATATATGAACTATAAACTTTTCTTTCTGTGGTATTGTTGGCTGTTGCTGATTCCAACTACAGTTTTACTTATGTAGACGTGGGATCATTTGGTAAGGATGCAGACCCCACTATATTCAGGAATTCATCACTTTGGAAACAAATAGGACAGAAAACTCTCATGATTCCTGCGCCGACACGAGTACCTGGTATAGAAATATCTATAACTTTTGCTTTTATTGGAGACGAAGCATTTGGATTGTCAACACATTTGCTTAGACCGTACTCCGGTACCCACTTACCAAGAAGTAATAAAGTTTTCAACTACAGACTATCAAGAGTTTAGACGCTACATAGAATGTACATACATTTAGCATACTAGCCAATAAATGGAGAATATTTAATAGGCCCATTGATGTACACGTTGATTTTGCTGTTGACATTGTTAAATGTTGTTGTGTTCTCCACAGCTTTGTTCGCGAACGTGAGGGTATAAGTTTGATGATACATTGACCATTTGTGGATTTGAAGATTGCCAGGGCAATGATAACACAAATGTCAACCGAACTAACAATCGTTACTGTGAAGCTTTAACTAACTATTTTATCAGTAATGAGGGAAACTACCATGGCAGTACGAAATAATTTAATATCTGATAATTAAAAAATAAAGAAAATGTATTTTAAAAATCAAACATTTTATGCTATATTTAATTATACTGTACTTATTAATTTTTGCTCTGCTTGTGACTTTATCAAAAAATCCTCAAATAAAGATGAACAAACCTCAACCCATGCTGAATGCTTCTTATTTTTGTCCTTATGATCTTCATTTGAAATATTCCATAGCAATTCTCTTTTCTCTAATTCACTTTTTAATATTTCAGTTTCAAAGTTGGCCTTTTAAAAAAAATACCACTACTTCAAGGACTTGTTTAACGCAAGTAGTGGCTTCCTACTAGTTCTCGAGTGTATTGCTACAACGCACGTTAACATGTCATGACGTCATTGACTGCGTTGTAACTTGAATGCATTTGTAGAGAATGTACGTCCGTCACAACGTACGTTAAGAGATGCGCGCGTCGATAGTGTTGGGCTCCATTTGTAATATAATGATTCTACAATCGCACTCACGCGCACGTTGCAACGCACGACATTGTACGCTCTGTGTCCCCAGCCTCAGAGTACACTAGCAGCCAACCCCTCCCTTCTCCATGAACAGAACAAAGAGCAAGTCTGTCTTGAACGTAACAATGATGAGTCATCAGTACCTAATGTGTGTGGCGGGAAGCACCGTAACAAAAGAACAAAATATTGGGTCTAGGAATCGGTGAGCCAATGCCTATCATCGGCTTAGGATGCATAAACGGCTGATGATCAGATTTAGAACCAGCATCGACCTAGCCTTAGTTCAAACGGTTAAAAGAAGAACCTGATCAAGAACCAATTGTTTGCGGTGAAATTTTTGAATGCCAAAAATACAACATAATAATTTATGGTCATGCATATTATTATGGTCTGGCGAATGGATACATTAAAGTAGATTTAGTAGTTTTTGCTAGCACTCATCACCCCTCCTATGGCGAATGGACTGTATCCTTGCTATACAATAAATAGACTGGTCCAAGATTGCTAGAAAGTTTGCTGACATTGGAAATCGTATAATAATTTTTTTAAATAAATTAGCATTTAACTGATATTCCTAAAACTACCTTTTGCGTTTATTTGTATATAAAATAATAATTATCAAATAATCCTTTCATGAATTCATTTCTTCAAAATTTCTCTATCCTGACTACTTCTGTATTTTCAATTTTCCTTCAATCTCTTTACAGTTTATACCATATATACACAAAAGTACAATTCAACTGTTTTAAGTGTGTGTGATCTGATCACAAATGCAGTGTACAGTTTCGACATATTGCTATCAATATTTAAACAAAAATATATAGACTGTTTATGTATTTTATATTTGGGGCGTGTAATCTGTATTTATATGTTACATATACATTATACACACTAGAGTCACACTATCCGGCCTAAATTAGCGGCATATAAGGCCGTATAATGGAAAGGTCGGATAATACGGAATCCTATTGTAAATAATTTTCAGTATGGATTTGATTTGCCGCATATACCTACGCCTCACGCACACCTGCCTTAACACAGATTCTGTTTCCAGCCAAATAAAAAGAGTACAACTATTCCACACCTCACTTGACACAGCTTCTGTTTTCAGCCAAATCGAAACAGTACTACTATCCACACCTCCCTTGACAACTTCTGTTTACAGCAAAACAACTTATGTATATTTACACCTCCCTTGACACAGCTTGTTCAGGCAAATAAAAACAGTGTTGCTATCTACACCTTCCTTGACACAGCTTTTGTTTTCAGCCAAATCCAAACAGTGCTGCTATCTACACCTTCCTTGACACAGCTTTTGTTTCAGAAAATCAAAACAGTGCTGCTATCTACACCTTCCTTGACACATATTTTGTTTTCAGCCAAATCCAAACAGTGCTGCTATCTACACCTTCCTTGACACAGCTTTGTTTCCAGAAAATCAAAACAGTGCTGCTATCTACACCTTCCTTGACACAGCTTTTGTTTTCAGCCAAATCCAAACAGTGCTGCTATCTACACCTTCCTTGACACAGCTTTTGTTTTCAGCCAAATCCAAACAGTGCTGCTATTAACCTCCCTTGACACAGCTTTTGTTTTCAGCCAAATCCAAACAGTGCTGCTATCTAACCTTCCTTGACACAGCTTTGTTTCCAGCAAAATCAAAACAGTGCTGCTATCTACCCCTTCCTTGACACAGCTTTTGTTTTCAGCCAAACCCAAACAGTGCTGCTATCTACACCTTCCTTGACACAGCTTTTGTTTTCAGCCAAATCCAAACAGTGCTGCTATATAACCTTCCTTGACACAGCTTTGTTTTCAGCCAAATCCAAACAGTGTTGCTATCTACACCTTCCTTGACACAGCTTTTGTTTTCAGCCAAATCAAAACAGTGCTGCTATCTAACCTTCCTTGACACAGCTTTTGTTTTCAGCCAAATCCAAACAGTGCTGCTATCTACACCTTCCTTGACACAGCTTTTGTTTTCAGCAAAATCCAAACAGTGTGCTATATAACCTCCTTGACACAGCTTTTGTTTTCAGCCAAATCCAAACAGTGCTGCTATATACACCTTCCTTGACACAGCTTTTGTTTTCCAGCCAAATCAAAACAGTGCTGCTATCTACACCTTCCTTGACACAGCTTTTGTTTTCAGCCAAATCCAAACAGTGCTGCTATCTACACCTTCCTTGACACAGCTTTTGTTTTCAGCCAAATCCAAACAGTGCTGCTATCTACACCTTCCTTGACACAGCTTTTGTTTCCAGAAAAATCAAAACAGTGCTGCTATCTACACCTTCCTTGATACAGCTTTTGTTTTCAGCCAAATCCAAACAGGGCTGCTATCTACACCTTCCTTGACACAGCTTTTGTTTTCAGCCAAATCCAAACAGTGCTACTATATACACCTCCCTTGACACAGTTTCTGTTTCCAGCCAAATCCAAACAGTGTTTATATTTACACCTCCCTTAAACAGCTTCTGTTTCCAGCCAAATAAAAACAGTGCTACTATCTACACCTTCCTTAACACAGATTCTGTCTCCAGCCAAATAAAAACAGTGTTGCTATCTACACCTCCCCTCACACAATTTATGTTTCCAGCCAAATCAAAACAGTGCTGCTATCTACACCTACCCTATACAGCTTCTGTTTCCAGCCAAATCAAAACACTTATGCTATCCACACCTCCCTCTACACATTTTCTGTTTACAGCCAAATCAACTTAGTGTTACTATTTACACCTCCCTTGACACAGCTTCTGTTTCCAGCCAAATAAAAACACTGCTGCTATCTACGCCTCCCTTGACACAGCTTTTGTTTCCATCCAAATCTAAATAGTGCTGCTATATACACCTTCCTTGACACAGCTTCTGGTTCCAGCCAAATCTAAACAGTGCTGCTATCTACACCAATTGACTGCAATAATACTGTATTATACGCCAATCGCATGCATAGAAGTCGTGCTTTTCTTCCTCCAATGTAACAGTTGGAGGGCGTTTTCAAACTATTTTTTTATTAATTATTGGATATGTGGCGGTTTGTTTACTTTAAAACACACTTGTTAACTCGAGAACTGGGTTGGATAATACGGAGAGCGGGATATTCGAAGGTCGGATAATTGTGACTCTCGTGTATATTTTTATCGAATGACATATTTGACTGTGAGAGATGCAGTATCTAGTCCAGTCTATGTAGTACTCTCTGTAGACGTTGCCCAGGGTATACCTTGGAGGTTGTCTACACGTCTTACCCGTAATGAGATGACTTCATGATAGTGGTTAAGAGGGTGTGACACCAGTGGAGATACTAAACCTAATTTCAGCCTAATTAACCAGACCATGTTGATCATAAGAACAATTCCCATGTTGGGAAAAAATACCAATGGTTCCATCGGGAATCGAACTTATAGATCAATAGCCAGTGGCACTGACCACTAGACCAAGAAACCGGTCAAAACTGTATCATTTTAATAAATTACCAGTACATGTAGGAATTCGTGTCCCCTAATTTTTTTAAATTAGATTCGTCACTGGTCGTTGCAGTAAATCCTCTTAAAATCCCCTTTTCCTGCTTATCCCAAAATTACTTCTTTTTATAAACATAGGGCTTGGAGATTATTTCAGAGGCCAGATTTACAAACACCTCATAAGTAGACCTGAACGCCATTGATCAACTACAATATTACCCGCCTCGGTGGCGTAGTTGGCTAATGTGCTAGTCGTGTTGAGCCCGACTGCCGAGGTCGGGGAGATCGAGGTTCGAATCTCGGTCGGGTGAACTGGGGGTGGTTTTTCTTAAATGGTTTTCCACTCTCCCTCCACGCAAATGTGGATTCACTACCTCTATTAAAACCTTCCCAATCATAATCCATTAGCGTAATTAGTACTTAAGCGTATAACCCAAACGGGTAGTAAGACGCGGTCCTAAATAATAATAATAATAAAAAATAAACTACAATGTTTTTATTTTTAAAAATCTCGCTACCCGTTCGGGCTATACGCCTGTGTACTAATTATGCTAATGGTTTTAGGGAGGTTATATGTACAGGAAGTGTACTCGAAATTGCGCGAAGAAAGAGTGGAAAACAACTTTGTAAACCCCGGCAGTACACCGACCAAGATTCTAACCTCGGAAATCTACTGCGAGAGTAGCGCGTTAGACCATGCGGCCACCGAAGCAGGTTAAAAACCTTAGTTCAGCCTTAAGATAGTATAATATTATTCTTCCCATAGCTCTATAACAACTGATCCAAGAATTTCTAAAATACAATAATATATAACAATATTCAAATTGGAAAATATTATTAGAAAATTTAGTCCAATACAGGTCAATAATTTTTGAAATTAGTTCAACTTTATTTTGTTTGCTATACACATGAAACTTCCCTAAAATATCAATATTATGTTCTTTTTATTCTACATCAAATAATCTTACCTTGAGCCAAGTTGTTCAAAATGATGAAAAAAATGTTAAAGTCGGAACTACCTTTAAGCTGGTCTGGAAAAGTCTAATTACCTAGAACCAAAATATATATATGATAAAAAAAGTTTTGTTCTGTATTTTTATAGATTCTAATTTTTTTGAATGAGTGTAAATAGTATTTTCCCATTCAATATAACATAAAGTATTGGGACGGCTATTTAAATATTTTCAAATATAAAATGCATCTGATGAAAGACTTGTTATGCTAATCTACGTCTAATACAGTCTTGTATAAAATGGTGATACGTAGCCGGAATCTTGTAATGATCGCTGTCTTCTTTAGGCCTAAGATCTTTAAGGTGTATCGGGGCCGGTTTCACAAGCACGAAAGGTCACAAGTCTGTCTGTCCTCACAACTTTCACTTTCAAGGTTCCAAGGTCAACGACTGTTCCATAATGTGTCCAGTTAAACACTTCTATCATTTTTAAGATCAAAGGAAATTGTAATTTAATTTAAAAGTTTTAATCATTTTCATTCTTATCTTACTAAGAACTATAAAAAATTGGGTTCTTGCTGGATTGTTTAATCTAAGTCTTAATTGTTTGTTCTAAAAGGGTGACAATCTTTATTTATTGTTGCCATATTCTCTGGGGCACTGGAAAGTTTTTTGACCTAGCGGGTCAAAATGAAATTAGGTCCATGCTAATTTAGGTTGAGTGAAAAAAAAGTATGCGAACATAGCCTAGCACCACTACCGCTGAGCAGTTAGTAGTTAGAAGTTATATTTGTGTATGTGGTGTAAAATCATGTATGTTATATATGTGTATAAAAAAGTTTTAAAAAAAGGTGAAAGGAAAGTAAAGAAAATTTATCTCTCCCAGCCTTACAAAGGCGACATTTAGTAACCAATAAGATTATAATTTCATGAATATAATTATTGAATACTCATCACTATTTCAGCCTGATCTGGAGTGCTATTTTTAACTCATTGTTTCAGTAGACTCACAATTTGATTGACCAAAACATCGAAATTGATCGAAATAAAAGTTTTCTTATAAATAGGCTACACTTATTTTCCTTTCTCTTACACCGAATGAAATATTAGGGAATCGTTAGACTAATGTATGTATTAAGTAACATTAAGCCATGGAAATAAAGGGCGAGTCTCATTAATGTTACTGGTAGATTCATGATTAAATCGTTGCAACATGTTTGCTCAAACTTGCCCCACCCATCCGCCTGGCCTACTCTTCCAGCAATAGATCAGGGGCTATGGATGGCAATGTACCCATGACCCCGTAGATGCTGTGCTTATGCATATCCTTTAACTCTTTATACAAATATGTTTGAATATTAGATTAATATTTATGTTTAATCCTTGAGTATCAAAATAAAATAGATAATATTATATATTCTAATATTTATAATCCAAGTAAAACTATTTAAACAAGTGATTTACAGATTAACTTAGTCTATGACACTATAATAAGCACTACAAACGAGTGGTAATGTGTTTAAAGTTACCAAGTTTCGAGTAATTTCTGGACATTATACCCATTTAGCACCTACTTGGTAGCAATTTGCTCTGCTCAAGATATCACCTTACATGGGAATGTGGATATGGTTATATTAGTCTGGGTGCAAGTATTTTTTTAAAAAAATTACTGTGGGCTCTCTGATGAGATAAGTTTGGTAGATGTCTCAATTTATTTTATTGCGAAAAAATAGAATATTAATGGTGCTAAGCTCCAAATTTTTATGGAGACCTTAATACCAAATGGCGGCCAAAATGATAGTAAAATTAATTTTAAAAATTGTAGTTGTTGTATATGGAATAAACCTGATTCAAATATTATGTTATAAGGTCACAGATTTCCAATAAGTGGTCAAAAAAATTATCTGACATACACAGGAGAATATATTCAACATGGCGTCCAACATGGCCGCCCTTGGGATCAAAATTGTAAAATTTTGAACGTTGGTGAATGATTTGTAAAAGTATGTGTTTTTTTGGGCGTAGAATTGAAATATGAGGCTAATGTTAATAGATGAAACAAAACCAGCGTTCAAAATGTTCACGTTAACTTTATTTGCAACAGAACCTACAGACCACCCTGTGCAACTAACTTTTACTAAACAGTTTGGGAAAATATGTTAAGTAGCTTAAAATGGCACAAGAAGACTGTCAATGGAGATGGATATTGAAACCTGGTGAACTACATATAATCATTGCCCTGTTATGTACTATTGGAGACTTAATTCAGGTCAGTATTAGTCCTTAACTGTGGGTGTACAGGCATTTGTATGGCACAGCTACTGCTCGGAATATTCTTGAGGGTAAATATAAAAGCAGGGGCTTGGAAGTTCCTATTACAACTGTGTTATTACTTTTTATGATGTTATTTGAATAATTCAGTCAATAAAATGCAAATATTATTGAGATTACGGGGCCTCAAGTTTCAAATGTGCAAATCGCTTTTAACAAAGGAGATGCTGTTAACATAAAGGAAGCGCATCTAAAATTGACATCTGCTTTGAAAGAACACACAATTTTAGAGAAAATACTTCAATGTTCTGATGAACAGAAGGTAAATGAGCCAGTATTCAAATTTTCAAGGACCTAAATAGATTTTATGGGAGCATTGTTGTTCTTTGGGAAGGTTGTAAGCACATCAGACCAGTTGCTGACCTGCGCAACCCTTAGAAACTTCGTAACACAGAACTACGAACGAATGGTATCGTTATATCTGTAAGAAATGAATTAACTGGATACATCAGCTCCATTAATCTCGAAAAACTCCTGCAAGTTAATTGAGTCGTGAATAAGAGCATAATACCGCTTTCCGCCCTTGGTGCCGATGAAGCATTGGACCAAGAGCATAAGAGCATTAAAATGCAAGGAACTATGACAAGAAAATCTCTTAATGATTCAGCTAGAACATAATTTTTCTATCAGATGTAAAACTGACCGACATTGCTTCAAACATTGAACATTTTGCAGGTACAAGTTCAATAAACAAGGGCAACCGCCATCACAGTCTCTCCATAAAAATTATAAATTGACCGGATAAAAGTTTAATGCTACTGTAAAAGACTTTTGCATCCACAACTAATCTTTTTTCGTGCAGAAAAACTCACATCGATCAAATGTTTACTCAACATGTTTTCCTTATATAAATAGAAAGTGATATAAAGAGAGTAAAATAATCTGGAGGACAAGTGTATAACTTAGTGAAAGAACGCCTTGAGATAAATTATATATGTATTTATACATGTATATACACACATATAATTATGTATACAACGTGTTTCTAAAACATTGCATCAAACTTTGGCAGGATACTCCTTGGGTGAAATTAGAATAATTCTCATAAGCAACCTAGGGTCCATCTTCAATATTAAGGGCGGTATACACCCCTAGAGACAGAGCTAAAAACGACTGTTGTGTGAAATATTAGGAAAACTGCTTAGGTTATTACAACGAATCTTTGTATACTACTTATTGAAACTTTGATCATTAATAAACTAAATGTGCTGTTACCGTTACCCACCCCCATCATGTAAAAAAGGGGTGGTTGTAACACATTTTTTCTAAAATAAAATATGTCAGAGTAAGTATTACCAATTTTTACTTAAGATTACAAAACAGGGAATCAAAATTAACAAAGAAACTGTCTAGCTTTCCCCGTTTCTGAGATAATCATGCATGTTTAATTTCAAAGACAAGTGTTAATTCCTGCCAGGTAAGGAGCCAATAAAGCTATGTTGCTTCACCCCCTCCTTTCCCCCACTCTTATTATCACTATCTTCCCCTCCCTCCACAAGCAGACTGCATCAGTCCACACGACTTCACTGCATTTTGCGCGTATTACTAGTCAAATGGCAAAGTACACAAACGCATAAATGACAGACATGGTCATTCTGTACGGTGAAGCTAGAGGAAACGCAAGAGCAGCTGCACGGTTGTACCACGATAGATATCCTGCGCGACGTCAACCTTATCACCGGACCTTCACCGATGTCACTCAGCGACTTCGTGAAACAGGTACATTTCAGCTACGAGGGGAGCTGATCACCCGAGGAATGCTCGCACTCCAATTGTCGAAGAAGAGGTACTGAATTATGTGGATGATAACGCGTCAACAAGCACACGTGCCATTGCGCATCAAGCGAATGTGTCCAATTCCACAGTATGGCGTGTCATGCATGATCAGCTGCTGCATCCGTACCACATGCGCAAGGTGCAGGCATTGGGGCCAGCAGATTATGCTCCTCGACATGAATTCTCCGACTGGTTTCTGCAGCAGTGCGGAGTGGTTCCTGATTTCTCCACTATAATATTGTTTTCCGATGAGGCAACATTCACCAGAGACGGCTATTTTAATAGTACAAAAAGTCACATTTGGAATGACGTGAACCCTCATGCAACTATCATCATGGCCAACCAGCATAGATTTTCTGTCAACATCTGGGCAGGCATTGTGGGTAACCATCTCATTGGCCCTTACCTGATGCCACGACGTTTGACTGGCCACATCTACTACCAATTTCTGAAATTTGCATTGCCACAGTTCCTCGAGAATGTACCGCTCTCCGTTAGACATCGCATGTGGCTACAACATGACGGTGCCCCACCTCATTTCACAAGAATTGTGCGTGACTACCTCAACACTGCATTTCCTGCCCGATGGATAGGAACAGGTGGGCCTGTTGCGTGGCTACCACGCTCTCCTGACCTAAGTCCGTTAGACTTCTTTCTGTGGGGCTTTATCAAAGCTTTGGTGTACGAGACAGCTATTGAATCTGAGGAAGACCTGTTAGCCAGGATAGTTGCTGCATGTGATAAGGTTCAAGAAACTCCACGTGTTTTCGAAAGAGTGCGCCAGTCATTGATATGTCGCCTCAATTATTGCAATAACGTTAGGGGCCACCATTTTGAACACTTGCTATGAATCTGCTTTTGAAGCTAGGAACTAAAACATGCAATAACTACCATTTGTATTTCTTAATGTAGCTTTCAACATTCCAGTGAGTGTAATGAATAAAATTCCACCCAAGTGTGAACTGTGTAAGCATAACTCACTAATGTAATAAATAGCAACACATCGGAGCTTATGAAGAAGGTAAAGTATCAGAGTTTCTCCATCATAACACACAAACCAGCCTTGTTTACCAAATGTACGTGATACATAGTCACACGTGCCAGTAAAAATGGTTAAACGACTGCATTGTGAAATAAAACTGCGATTCTGGCTGCCTACCTGGCAGGCATTTGCACTTGGCTCTGATCTCAAACTTGATTGATTATCTCAGAAACGGGGAAAGCTAGACAGTTTCTTTGTTAATTTTGATTCCCTGTTTTGTAATCTTAAGTAAAAATTGGTAATACTTACTCTGACATATTTTATTTTAGAAAAAATGTGTTACAACCCCCCCTTTTTTACATGATGGGGGTGGGTAACGGTAACAGCACATTTAGTTTATTAATGATCAAGGTTTCAATAAGTAGTATACAGAGATTCGTTGTAATACCCTAAGCAGTTTTCCTAATATTTCACACAACAGTCGTTTTTAGCTCTGTCTTTAGGGGTGTATACCACCCTTAATATTGAAGATGGACCCTAGGCTGCTTATGAGAATTATTCTAATTTCACCCAAGGAGTATCCTGCCAAAGTTTGATGCAATGTTTTAGAAACACGTTGTATACATTGTCACCCTTGAAGAAGTTGATGTTGAAATTTTGCAAATTGGCTGCCAAAGAAGGTGGACGTAGAATTAAAAGGCAAAGTAGTTGAAATTATATCCAATGCTTCGCTGTTTCCCAGACTCCTGATAGCTTCAGGATCCAGACATGATGTAGACATGAAACGGTGCATTACTCAGTGGAAATCGTCAACAGTTCCCAAAGAGGTTTCTTTTCATGGTGGGATCAAGGCTCATTGCTTGGTTAAGCATAAACTTGAAGAGATGTTAGAAACTCTTCCTAAGAGGACCTATAATGATACATATAATATGTGTAGTAGTGAATCAGTGACATTGAGTCCAGCACTATCTGTCTTGAAGAAAGTCGAAATTGTCGATGGTATGGCACAATTACAATTACCAGGACAGCAGGGTTATTATGACCTTTTGACGCAAAGGTAGTTGCTACCACTAGTTAGCTTCACTTTCGAGGAAAAGATAGCGTTTGGGTTATTATGACCACCACACTTTGTATCGTCCGCTAGTTTTAGCTTCGACTTGCTTCTAGCGTCAACGTACAAAATAAAATCAGTTTGCGTCAACAGTTGGCAACACTTTTCCTAAAAATTTTACTTTTTAAGAAGTTAGAGGCTAGAAATTAGGTAAATCTAGTTCAAGAATGCTGGTATTCATGACCGAAAGTTATTTATATATTTTTATTTTCTCAAACAGCTGATCATAAGTCACATTATTTGCAAGAAATATTTAACCTAGCTTAATTTAATAAATCTCTTGCATCATTTTGTTTTCTTATGGTTTGAAATGAAAAAATACTAGGCCTGCATTATTCAATACAGACAACATATTTTAGTCAAAAAATCATAATGTTAAATATGCATTCAAATAACAATGTCACACGGGGAAACGAATTAATATGAGAAGCTGGCCAATAAAGAAACAATGTTTTTTGCAATATGTATGATTTACGACCTAATGCTTTCATATATTTGTGTTGATACTGGAAAAAGTGTGATATGTTGTGTGAATATCATAGAAAATAAAACTAGTTATTTAAAATTGATGAAAGTTTTCAATAACTCCCAAAAATAGTGTTTACACTGAATATTTTCAACAACTTAATGTCAAAACAATTGGCAGTTGAACTCAGTTGGCCTACTAAGTTAACAATAAGGTGAAAGAGAGGGTGGTTCGGATGGTTAAAAATAATAAAATGCATTTTTAGACAAATGTTGAGCTTATCACCTATCATTGCAGAGGGGACCGCTCAGCTACTATTGGTAAACAGCGTTGTCAATCTCTCGTTTTCGTTTGGTCAATCTACCCTCTAATAAAGACAAGTTTTGCAACACTGGTTAGTTGAGGTTGCCAGTAGCTCCTTCTTACCTCAGCACACCATCTTCAGACTTAACTGAGAGCGAGGAGATTTGGCAACAGTTAACTGAGAGATATAAAGCTTTTCTACATAAGTCCTGAAGTGGGTTATAGTCATTCTTTCTTCTCGTTCTTACAACATCCTGAAAACTAATGTTGTGTGACATCACAGGGAGCTGACCTGAAAACTAATATTGTGTGACATCACAGGGAGCTGACCTGAAAACTAATGTTATGTGACATCACAGGGAGCTGACCTGAAAACTAATATTGTGTGACATCACAGGGAGCTGACCTGAAAACTAATGTTATGTGACATCACAGGGAGCTGACCTGAAAACTAATGTTGTGTGACATCACAGGGAGCTGACCTGAAAACTAATGTTGTGTGACATCACAGGGAGCTGACCTGAAAACTAATGTAATGTGACATCACAGGAAGCTGACCTGAAAACAGTGTATATATATATTTATAATTACTATATATATTCTATATATGATATATAATACATAGTATATAGTATAGCCTATATACTATAGTCTACATTACATATATAAAACAGGGGTTAGGGCAGTCTCCTACAGGTAAAATCTGGGATTTCGCACCGAGTTTGTTTCCTGTTGTTTTAATCCAGAGTAAAACTACAATCATCAGGATTAATGAGAGCTGGTTGGACGTGATCCGAATATGAAGACATCCAGATAGTTGGATTAATAACTTAATTAAGGCAATGTTTCGAAAGAAAACGCAACATTCACTCTAAAATATTTTTTTATTGTTTTTCAATAATACAGTGAAGTAGAATCACATTATAATACTGTAGTAAAAAATAGAGTAAATTTGAACTTATTGCTACTGTAAACAAGAATACAATTTGAATACAATTTGAATCATAAAGTAGACCTACAATATTGTATATGTAAAAATTAAGTTGATACTCAATGTACATGTTTACGGTAGTAGTGTAATTTGAAAATATCATTTTTACTTACTGTACAAATAGTTAACAATTAGCTGTAGTTACACACAATTTTATAAAAAAATATCATTGAATTACTGATAACGACCCGGATATTTGGCGATCCGGATAACTGAAGTTTGGATAAATGGAGTTCTACTGTATTTTTATATTTTTCATAACAGGAGGAATTGCGATTTGTTCATGGCGCTGTCAGGTTATCGGGATATGTTGCTTCCTTCAACTGCATCTGAACCAAAACTTCAAATTGTGAGAAAGGACCTTGTAAGGATAGACAGATATCGAAGGCTTTTTTTTATAGTATTTAGATATTAGCTATCGATATCACAGGTTTTATAGAATGTTTTAAAATAAATCTCTGGCAAATCTATGCTTTCAATAGTTAAATTTCCAAAATCTAGGCATTTCCTGATTTGTTACATTCCACTCTTGAGATAATTTTACTCTTCCATTGGATGATCATGGTCTTAATTTTTGAAGCTTGGGAATTCAGACGAGACAAAACCAAATTAAGGAACTAAAATTGAGCCTTTAATTAGGATGAAATCGGTTTAAATAATATATAGTTTGTGTTAAGAATAGTATCAGTTCCAAGGGCTCAAGAAGGGATAGTCAATAGTCCTTTTTCCCCCTTGACCTAGGCCTTCCCCATTCTCCTACCTTCCCACATCTGTCACCTCATACCCCCTTTCTGTCCTCCCCAGTCCTTTCATCTCCACAATCACACCCATACCGCTTTTCTTGGTCAACATCAACCATATCTATTCATTTAATCGTTTAATGTCCTTACTTATCAGCACTTTTATTCCGTTTGTCGTATGTACCTAGACATTTAACGGTTTGAAGGTTTCTTATTTACTCATATTTGCACACTGATTCTGTTAATGTATTTAAACTATGTTGATCATCTTTATATTGGCAGATATGTTGCTCCTTAATAAACTATTTATTAACTATGTTGATACCCACTTACGGTGGCCACATAAATGCGGGTACACTTTATCTAAATATAACCTTCCTATTCCCTAAAACCATTAGCATAATTAGTACATAAGCGTATAGCCCAATGGTAGTAAGACGAGGCGTGGGAAAAAAGTGTAAAAGGAGCACGGTAAAAGCTTTGGGGCAGTTAAAAGAAACTGTGCTGTTAACTTTGTCAAACTTTAAACATTTATTACTGCATGGACATCTATAACAAGGAAAGGTGGAGCAGAAACTTGGACTCTTAGGAAGATGGGAAATAAATACTAAGATTGCTTTGAAATGTGTTGCTGGAGAAGACTAGAGATCAGGTGGACAGACAGGGTGGTAAAAGAAGAAGTCATAAGAAGAGTGGGTGAGAAGAGAACCATTTTGGATGTGATTCTTCGGTACAAAGCAACTGGGTCGAACACATACTTAGGAGGAACTGTCTTCTGAACTACGTCTTAGAAGGAAAGGTTGAGGGAAAGAGGAGCTTAGGAAGGAGGAGAGATTAAATACTAGATGATTTGAAGGAAAGAAGAAGATTCTGGAGCTGAAGGAAGCAGAGGACAGGGTGCATTGGCGGTCTAAGTTCACTGACAAAAGGAATTGACCTGTCGTAAGACAAAACACCTAATAATAATAAAAATAATAAAATTATTATTATTAATATATTTCAGCCCATAGTTATAATAAGTTCCTCTAATTTGACTTAGATAATGTTTGCGATGTCTCACTCCATGACGGCTCATGACTGACCCATGTATACCCCATCTAGCGTAGGAGTGTAGGTGACAGCTAGGAACATTTTCCAGATCTTCTATGATGTATCCATTCGCCAAACCATCTGATACTCAAAACCATATTATGCTTATTTGTGGTCCCTTTTGGCACTTAAGACTTTCACAACAAACAAATTGTTTTTAATTATGATTTTTTACCGTTTTTATATCTTCTGCTAGCTGTCAGCTACCACCACTCCTATGGCGAATGGACTATATGTAGCATTGTGTCAATCCTAATCATATTTAAATTACACGCAGAGGCTTTCACTACCTACTAGCAAGATAACAAATCTTTTAAAACTCTATTAGAAACAAAATGAATACTAATTTTATTCAAATCTTTGTTATTTGGGACATTTAATATTCAATCTATAAACATACATATTATATAACCACAGAATTTAAAAGTTGACCTAATTAAATAGGGATGTAAAATTTTGTTCTGATATTACTACCATATAGACAGCTTTTGTGGCCACGTGGTCTAGAGCGTCACTCTCGAAATATTATGGACTGCTGATGACGGGGGAGTTGGGTTCAAATCCATAGGTTCACTCTCCCTACACGTAAATTCGGGTACAGTTTATAATTCAACTTTTAGTCTTAGTAGATTGCGTAGTAAGTACATAAGCAATTATAAACCAAAGTGGTATAAGACACCGGTGCTAAATATAATATAATACTGGTTACAAACGTCACAGTGAGATACTTCAATGAAAATGGAAATCCCATCTATCAAAGCGAAACTACCATGACAAGTTTGTAATAATATTGTTAGTAGAGTCCTACTAACCTTCTCTTCTGGTAGCGTCGTCTATCAACAGACTGACCTTCAAAACCCGGTGAGGGTAGAGATCAAAAGTAGTACATGGGACTATTCATAAATAGAAAGAATTTATTTATTCGATCTGCTCAAATAGATAGAAAACATTTATATACATTTGGAAGGAACTGAAACATCTATAAACAGCCTTAACAAATTAAATATTATATTAATTTGATAAATTATATATTTTATGACAGTGTTAATCTTAACTCCATATTTTTTCAGTATTTAATTAAATTTGAATTTAATGAAGAACACATAAACATAATTTCCTTGACAAACACTATATTATTGTTTTCTAACATTTTGCATTTTAACTTTGATTTATATCCGCATGTATTTATTGTTGTAGCGAGATAGATGCCAAAATGATCTAACAAGTTTTATATATTATTTATAATGTAAACTTTTCAAAATTCATAATAAAACAAACTGCAACAAGTTAAATCATTGCTATTAATTAAATTGGATTTAGCACGTTTTACATCGAATCGTCGAGCAAAGATCAATGTTAGTAAAACTATAAAAACCTGTATGGTAAAATAGGAACTACTTGACATTTATGTGAAGGCATAAAGTAAAAAATATAAAGTTTTAACAAATATACCAGGCGGTTGTTGAAAAGACAAAATTAATATGCGTACCGGTTCCATGTAGAAGATGAATTGAATAATGTATGTGTAGAATTTTTTTTTATCTGAGCAAATTTATACCTGGGAAGGGGTAAAAAAGGGGCCTTATAAAAGTCTCGTAATCTCATCTTCATTTACCAAATCAAATTGTACAGTTTTAGAGTTAACATCGCCATTCACAATCATTATGAAGGTGGTGAGTGTAATAATTGATTTATATCGTACTTTTACACACAGATATCTGTAATAAAAAATACTGTGAGGTTTAATATTTTGTTTAGAGAGAAGAAAATGTGTTTCAATTTTATTTTATTTTTGTTTTATTATTTTAGCGCCACGTCCTACGACCCGTTCGAGTTATACGCTTACGTACTATTTACGGTAATAGTTTTAGGGATTAGGGAGGTTATATTTATATGAAGTGTACGTGCGTTAGCGTGGAGGGAGGGTGGAAAATCATCTTGGAAAAAACCCTTCGGTATACCCGACCGAGATTGAATCTTGATCTTCCTGTCATCTGTAGTCTAGTCCACTACAAGAGTAGCGCGTTAGATCATGCGGCCACCGTAGCGGTTTTATAATTCTATAATATTTCAATTGAGTATCATTTAGTATTTAAATATCTACAATTTAGATATTAGATCAATTATACTAATTTTTAAATTTAAATTGTTACTTCAGTTAAAATTTAAATGAATTATATTAAGCTATTTAGGACAATTTCAAGATAAACAAAGGTATCAAAATATGGGATAACTTATATTTAAATTAAGTGAATCTAAATAATATATTTTAATATTTTTGTATTATAAATAATTTATATTTATTGATGTAGTAAATTATATAAATTACTCGTAGGGTTCCGAAGCGTTTCATGACCTCTGACCTTCATCGCTCAATTGACAATGACGGGAATGTCAGTGTTCAAGTTAGGCCGGTCACCTGAGAGCTGTCCCTTGTCCTCTCTCAATTAGACTGAGAATCTAGAGTGTAGATCACAGATTGAAGACATTTTTAAACCCCCGATAGACTTAGAAAACTTATCAAAGGTCCCGCAACTAACGACCGTTTTTATGTTCTACTTTTGATTTATTTTTTGTATTTATTTCATAATATTTATTCTATATTTTCTCAAATACTTATGCATCCTCCCTTAAAGAAAAATGTATAGATTAAATAAAATGTATATTTAAATATTGAACTATTTAATTTTCTTATAACATAACCGATTATGACCGCTTCAGGTTATTTTGGTTACAATCAAATGTTATTTGAAAGTACTTGATATATTTGCGAGTTAAAAAAAATCAAAGATTGACTTTTTATAAATATGTAGCTCTCTTTTGCAATCGAATAGAAATGGACGCGAGATTGACCAGTTGATCGCGATCGACATTTTGACGACATCTTGTGTAACTTTAGCCTTTACCTTAGCCTACAAATGTTTTAAGAAATACAGGGTTACTGTTTGCCTGGCAACGATCAATTTTCCATGCACCTTCACCAAATACATTCACTAGTTATTATATAATTTAGCGTTTTAAAAATAAAATAAGTCGTTTTCAAAAAATTAGTTCTATAAATATACTCTTTAATATAATCTTTCTGCTACTGTGTGTTTGTTGAAGGTAAAATCAGAATAAATTACTATGATCTAAGGGTAAATAAATGGGGGTTCAACGGGATATGTAACACCCCTGGAATCTTATGGCACCCCCTATGTATAAAAACTCTTATTGATTCTAGTTATAGTAAAATGTACATATAGCAGACCCCCCTTAGAAAAATCAGCTTTCTTGAATCTATTGCTAAATTTGAAACAGAATGCTAATAATAATTAAAATAAATATTTTAGTTAACTACTGACCTTATTTCATTTACATTAAGTGCCTTTTCTCCCAGGGCATTATTAATAGTTTTGTTCAAATAAGTTTAACTAAGAAATTCATGGTTTTTAATAAAAATTGTCACTATTTTTCTAAATACTTTCTAACAAAAATAAAGTTAATCTCAAGGTCTACCGTGATTCTGGTAATTACTGTTGGTAAAACAATTTTATAACATATTCATAACTCAATTCATGGGATCTCTGTCACTTTTCATAGATATTATCACTACCTATAAAGTAACAGAAGTAATAAAGTAAAATATCATTGTTTACCCCAAATAAATATGTTTGAATATTCCAAACTGTTATTCCAACCAAAATCAGGTTATAGGTATGCATTTAATAAAAGCATTATAGTTGGCTCTAAAATATTCTGGATGATTAAATCATAAATTATTTGTCTAATATGGTCGTGAATGATGTTTTTACCATATTTATGATTATTTCAGCTTGTTGTGATTGCCGCCATCCTAGCCGTGAGCACTGCTCGGCCACAGAGCCCCAAGGATGCCGTTGTTGAGACACAGTCATTTGACAACATTGGCACTGGTCCATTCAACTGGGCGTAAGTATTGTCATATTATGTGTCAGTTATTGCAGGGTTTGGATTGAGGAAGAACTGACAGAGAAATAAACAGGACGATAACAAATTTAGAGTGCAAGGAAGCAAGGTGCTTAGGAAGATACTCCAAAAAGGGATGAGTCTACTAGGGAATGGAGGAAGTTACATATTAGTTAGTTACATACCCTGTACACATCACCAGATAAGACTAATCAAGTCTCGTAGATTATGGTGGGCAGGACATGCAGCGCGAATTGGAAATTCTAGAACTTTGTTCAGAGTATTGACTGGCAAACCCAACGGGAAGAGACCATTGGGAAGATCTAGACGCAGGTGGGAAGATAACATTAGACTGGACCTGAAAGATATAGGATGTAATGAGGTGGACTGGATAGAAGAACTGTCTCAAGATAGGGACAGGCTGTAATGAGGTGGGCTGGATAGAACTAGCTCAAGATAGGGACAGGCTGTAATGAGGTGGACTGGATAGAACTAGCTCAAGATATGGATAGGATGTAATGAGGTGGACTGGATAGAACTAGGGAAGATAGCGATAGGTGGCGTACTTTTGTAAGTGCAGCAATGAACTTTCGAGTTCCTAATGCAGAGTACCACAGCTTAAGTAAATAATAAAACAATAATAAAGGCTTGAATCAAATTAAATTCTATTAGTAGCCATGTTCAATCTACAGTATTGTTAAATTAATATTATAAAAAGTACCCTTCAGGTATTTGACTGCGGTCACGATGCCGTCATACATTTGCAGAAATAGGGATTGTTAGACTAAACAGTCTTCCTAATACATTCAGAGGTTAGACAGTTGTTTCCCAAATCTTCATACACCTTCAAATCCAGTGATCAATTTAACAATGTGTCACCCACTTCGATGGCCGCATGGTCTAAAGTGCTACTCTCGCTGTAAGCTAGACTGCCAATAACGGGGAGCTCGAGGTTCAAATATAGGTAAATTGTAGACTTACTGAGGGTAGTTTTTACAAGATAGTCTTCCACTTTTCCACGCAAATGCGGGTACATTTACTATAAATATAACCTTCATAATCCCTAAAATTAGCGTAATTAGTAGTTATTAATGAGTGTTTAACCCGAACTGGTAGTAATATGCGGTATTAAATAAAATAACTAATCCACTAAGTTATCTGTATTAGTTCAACTCAACATATTTTTAACTCGGTAGTTTAAAGTCATTGCAGTAAGGCAGTGTACTCTTGTGACAAGTTGTGGAACTACTCACTTACACTAGTACGCTTGGAGACTTATGCAGCAACTGACACACGACGAGTTCTCCAATAGCTCTGTCGTTAGAGCTGTCAGCACGTAAAACCTAATAGCCAGGGTTCAAAATACCAATTTGGGTGCCATCTTTATGAGTCCAAGCAATCACGATATAAGTTTAATATTTGTTCGTTTTTAGTTTCAGAAGCAATGACGGTGTCGACCGTCAAGAGTCCGGCCTCCTGAAGAACGTTAACTCCGCTAACCCCTCCCTTAGCGTCAGCGGAACCTACACTTACGTCGTGGACGGCAAGACCATCTCAGTCTCGTATGTGGCTGACGAGAATGGGTTCCAGCCCAAGGGTGCCCACATCCCAGTGAGGAAGTGATCGATCCTTCTCGAACATTGAATCAAACTTAAGGCACGTGTTCCAGCCGTCGTTGTATTCAGACTGGAGTCTCAACTTTCAATTGTTTCTGTTCCCAATATATATATCTCTGTATATACACTTGCTAGGTATAGTTAAATACTTCACTACGATTTAAATATATCATTTCTTTCTTCGACTGATAAAGTTGTTTTATTATCTTTGAAACCTTCTTTCCAAAATAAGAAAAGACTCCAGAGATTATTTGTCTTTATAACAACATAAATTATTTGTCTTTATAACAACTTGTGTCGAACAAAGAAGCCTATAAACATATTATTTATTGAGGTACCGATATTTACCATGCACTTTCTGAACCAACTGATTATATCAGCACACGAGAATTTCTATGAGCTAGAGTGAAAGGGCCTACCAATATTGCCAGGAAAGATATTTTCACATAGCTTCTAGGGTTGTTTTACACGCCACAATCGACATGAAACCAACGGCTTTACTTCCCCTCCGAAGGAAGTTGTGCTACGGATTTTTATCGTTCGAGAAAAATCTGTTGAAACCGGTTAGGTTTGAAACCCTCAAACAATTTAGGACTTGTGACTTGTAATTTTACAGGTTGGTTTCTAGCAGATAGTCAAATACAAGGCTGTAGCCATGAGGGGACTCTGGTTCAAACCTTCCCTGCTCCCCTTCAAAGTTAATAAAAATACACGCCTTATTTAAAATGCCAACAAAACAACAAAATACGATTATATATCTTGTCACCACCATTCTAATATTTATGTACATTTTTAAAAAGTGTATGATTGTGTTCATTAATTAGTCAGGCAATAAAGCTGGATATACTAAGACTAAATACTACTAAAGTAAATATGAACGTGGCGTGAGCAACTGTGGAAGTGAAGTATTTAAGATTAGGAAACAACAACACCTTTAAGAGTTGAAACTATTTGAATGGTAGTTCCAAGAACACATCAATAATAGGTTGGCAAAGAATGAAGAATAAGAGGGTGAGGATTGAATAAGTAGAGGGAGCAGAAGGGTGCAGCTATCGACCCCCAACTGCTTGCAGTTTGCGAAAATATAAACAACGGCAGTTTGAGAAGAGCCTGTCTGCTTGTTATAAATACCGCGACAAATGGATGAGTTTAGTTTTCAGTGTTGACTTGTGTTAATTAAATTATTCAATGTGTAGGTTAAACTAGTTTACTCATCATCGATGCTAGATTTGGTGTTGTAATTCCCAAGGAATAAAAGTCAGGCAGCTACCAGAGAGTAACAAAATATTTATTTGACATAAGAGATATAGTTAAAAAAACAACAAAATATAAACATATTAATATTGACCATAGCGTGTAAGGTCGTTGAATAGAAGTTAACACAATGAATCGTTATACTCAAAAATTGGCCTTAACATTACTATAGCTCTCCATTAACAGAAAAAATAGGCTACAGGGTTCAAAGCCCGGAGAATTAATGTGAATATACTATTATGCGTATAATCAAATTATACTAGAAAGTTCAAGTTGTGTTACTTTGAAATTATTTCAAGAATAACGACGATAGACTAGGAAGTTCAAGTCCTGTGAGTCTAATATTAATAAAATAATTCAATAATAACAATAACTAACCAGAAAGTTCAGCTCCAGCAACTCTAATATTAATATTATATTTAATGAATAATAACAATAGAGGAAAGTTTAAGTTCCGTAGTATTAATATTATTACTATATTTCATGATTAACAATAATGGACTAGAAAGTTAAAGTTCTGTGACTCATGTTAACAGAGAGCGAAGAGGATAGGAGTGAGAAAGGAGGGGAAAGGTGGGAAAGGAGGGGAAAGGTGGGAAAGGAGGGGATGGAGCGGGGACTCTGCCGGCCATCCGTAGAACTAGAGACATCAATGATAGCTCTAGTGGAGGAAGCGGCAACTTAGGCGCCGAACCACTTTGTTGTTTTTCTTTGGGGCGGGGCTTCTTCTCGAGCTGGCAGCAGAACGACGGCTCAGCTTAGTCAATGGGATTGTGTGTTGGAGATGAAGGTAATTGTTTACCCCATTTGTTTGTATATGTTATATGTAACTAGTTACAGTTTTATAAGCTAACACTTTGAATTTCAGCAAATGAAAAAAATCATTCTGTCTACTTTATTTTTTACTAATAAGATTTATTTAGAATATATTCACTTTTTTTTGCTCTAAAAATGATTTTATAGGTATTGATAATATATATCAAATGTGAACGCTGCAGATTACACAATTTGACGTATGGATACCTATATAAAAATGATTTTAAGTAAACTTTTTACCCATCAAAAAGTGTGTTTCTATCTGAATTTAACTGTAGGCAGTGTCGTCAGAATATCTGGGCTACTACCCAGAGCACCAACAATCCTAACCTTCTCACACTACCATCTTCCTTCTAATGGTCATCCCTTTCAATAGCTCCGTACATCATGGACATAATACTTGTGAACAGGTTTGAAATGTCTTCATTTTAAAAGTGTACAATTTTGGACTATGTGGCTAGGGGTAACTTAACCTTTCCTCCAAGCACAAATTATTAAATCTCCAACTTTATTAGAAAGAGGCGGTGGGGCGGGGGAGGGGGGTATTGGCCAACAATTGGTTTGGATGGACTTGCTCCCCTTCCCCCAGCTTAAAGAATTCCGCGGGCCCTCCCCTGGCAAACATTTGTTGACAATGTGATGCCGCTAATAGAGAGGTCTTCCCTCATATTTATTCAGAAATGTTGATGCCTTTAGAAAATATTTAGAACGGTCCTCATCTGATTTTTTTAAATTTGATGCCTTTAGAAGCTATTTGACCTTTGTTTTTAATTGTATCATTCTATAAATTTAAGAGGGGAGTGAAATAAATAAATCTATAAGGGGCAAATTTATTCTAAGGGGAAAAACTATTTTCATGAGGCAGTGCTCCCCCCTCCCTGACTAAACCTACACCTTTGCTACTCCTTATGACATTATTTAATAAGTGTTCAATATATATTTCAGAACATGGAGACGCTATTTAAGTTTCTAAATATTAACGCATTTGGTAGCACTTAAAGCATTCAATCCCTTCCATTAATTAATATAAACATAACTTTCAGCTAGCTTCTAGATTCATTTAATACCCGAAATTTTGTTTTACCTGTGGCAGTTGAGGGTCTTTTATCCTTAAACCCCTACCCCCTAATATTTTGGTGAAGCTATGATTAGCTTTACAAGTTTTTAAAAAAATCTAAGATAATAAATATGATTAGTATTAAATGTTATTTTCCAACATAATAATACATTTCAAACATATTATTGAGTTTAAAAAACTATTTCAAACATGATATAGGACCTAAGAACTAGAGAGCTCAAGATAGAAAGGATTTAAGGGACCAGGAATAGAAGTGTGAGCTCCTGTGGCCATGGTGTGATAGGCAGTGACAACCCTTTTTCACATATTTTATTTTTCTAATATGTATATGAAACATGATTTCAATACATGTTTTCTTGGTGATTACAAATCTAAAAACAAGATTTTGGTACCCCATAAGATTTTCTTAAAGTTCCAAAAAACCTCTTTTCAATGTTTTTGTTAGTGTTTTAATAACTGTATTGTTTGTTCATGTCAATCTTAGTTTACTGACTTTAGTATTTATTTTTGATAACTTAAATGAACAACACTAAAATATTTTATACATATAAATATATATAATATATATATATATTAATATCTAATAATATTCAAACCAGTAGTTTTTCAATTGATTCAGTAAAGAGTTCATAGGTTAAATGAAATATATATTTTTCGCATTACAACCAACCACGCTGCCAATCATGTTTTTGTAAGTTTCTGCTTTGAACGTTCTAGCGAATTAAAGATTTTTAGTTTTTATTTCCGTTTTTCTAGAAAAATATTGCGTGTTGGCCTACCAAATTTTTTAGTTTCGAACTTTTCTTCTTAAGTTCTTAAGTAAGTAATATTTTATTTTCGAAATGTTTTGCACAAAATTCATGTTTATTTAAAGAATATAACGTTAACAATGATAATGAAATCAAGAACAACTATTTACATAAACTCACGTTTTTAATTATTAATTTTGTGAGAGCTAAGACAGAATAATTGCACTTTAAAAATTATCATAGCTTGGTAGCAACGCTTTTATTACACAAATCCCCACTTTCGCTATTGTGCTGTGCAATATGCTGTGGTAAAAAAAATTACGTATGAATATATAATTTTATTTATTTGTTTGTGATATGGATCAAGATTGAATATTAATCTATGAATTTTGTTTGATTTATATATATTGGGCACCAACTACGCACCCCTTTTATTTTCTGAGATATGGAGATTTTTTTATTAAATAAGTTTATCCCCAGAAACTGCTCAGCTGTAAGATGAAAACTCCTTCTCTCAAGACCTCTGGACTCTACCTAAAGTTTTAACTTAAGTTGGACACTTACAACTAAGGACTTCCTGGAGCGGATTATTATTCTTGTCATGGACATGTAATCTACTGAAAATATCTGTACATGCAATGCAATGTTCAATAATACAATGTACATTAATATGCTAAATAAAAAATAAATTACACAATGAAATTCATAGTGTGTTTGTAATTATTGTTGAAGAGAAAAAATAATACCTTTAAATTAACCCTACTTAATAAGGCATGCCTCCTATGTTATAAAATTAATAAAAGTATTGCTAAGCAATACTTGAAAAATGTAAGATTCTCACTTGAATTGTGATGACAAAATAATATTTATTAATTATGATACATAAATAGCCTTTTGGATTAAATAACACCAGGAATATCTTTATAGAATGTTAAAATAATGAGTTCTTCAAAAATGTAATTTAAACTCCTAGCAACAGGATGATGATGGATGATGAATTTTGTTTCACCCAATAATGTAGACTGATGATCTCTGGTAGCAATTATATTTTTTCCCTTTTAGTGGCTTATATTTTATAAAAGCTTAATGAAAACTCACGTTTATCCTACCTTGAAGGTCAGCCCTTACGTTTGACGCAAGTTTTATTGCCGAAAGTGATAATTCACTATATGAAATTCAATATTCAAGGACGGCCCAAATTTGGTTCTTCCTTATCTTTCTTACACATTTTTTCTAGTCAACAAAACAAAAAACCTAACAATGCACAAATATATTCTCTCTTTTTTTTAAAAATAATTTCTGGCCTAGGAGAAAAATAGTTGCTGAGATTTATATTAAAAAGATCTTAACTCTTTAGACTGTGAAAGTATTACTATAACAATAATTAATAATATAATTAGACAAATAAACATAAATCATCTTTGAAATTAATTTAAATTTCGCACCAATATCCAAACAAGAATAATAAACTCTTCCGCTAGGGGATATTAGTTCTTCAAATGACAGCCAGATGTTATCAGCGTCCAAGAACATAACATTAATTAAGAACATAACAGTTCCGAAATAAACCACTCTCTAAAGCTGATAGCGTTAGAATCACCTACAAAAAAAAAAGCATAGTGGGTTGGCAGTTTATGAATCAAAATAAAGAAAGAAGATTTAATATAGTGAAATAAAAGTAGGTAAATTATATATATTGAAAGACTGAGTCAACCGACTATTAAATTTATATTATAAAAATATCTTTAAGCCAAAATAACATCACAATGCCACATGTTAAGGGTGATTTATAACTTGCTAGCTAGATCAACAAATTCTCTTTGTTTCAATGCGTATGGTTGCACGCACCTACAACATTAAGTGCAGTCAAGCTCACAAATGGAATAGTAGCATGCATCACACAAATTTACTATTGCTAAGATACATAAATCAGCAATAATAAAAAGTTCCATATAAAATTAGAATTTCGTTGTATAGATAATAAAATAAACTATAATATCAACACTATAATAGCTTTATTAATGAACTTGAAAACAAAGAAATTATATAATCAATCTCAATTTAAAGCTAAAATTCGTCTTAGTAAAAGCAGCAATAAAGTAAAAGACCAAATATGTTTAGAGTCAATTTTTCTGAATATTATTATTATTATTATTATTATTATTTATTTATTTAGTCACCACGTCTCACTATCCGTTCGGGCTAGACGCTTTTGTACTAATTACACTAATGTGTAGAGGATAAGGAAAGTTAATTTTAGAGAAAATGTACTCACATTTGCGTGAATGGAGAGTGGAAAACCATTTAGGCAAACTTTGACTCAGTGCACCCGACTGGGATCGAATCCCAATCTCCTAATCTTCGGCAGTCTAGTCTAACACGAGAGTTGCGCGTTAGTCCACGTGGCCACCGAAGTGGGGATTTTTTAAATAAAAAATATTAACTCCTTATACAGTCTTCATTTTAAACACGACTACATTATTATATACATTTAAGTTCTAGCGTTATGGTTAGAAGTATAAAGGAAAAACACAAATAAATGTACAGATAATTATGTGGAATTTTATAAACTAAGGCAAATGTATCCATATATGATATAACTACGTTGAAGTACCTGGCGTTGCCAGGGAAAATTATTTTATGGTCAAAGGAGTAAAAAGGCTTAAAAGGTGTAAAAAGTTTTTAAAGTGCAAAAAGAGTCAAAAATAAATCTAGCTAAACAAAATTAAAAAAGGGTGAAAATTATAAACATTCTAAAACGGATTAAAGGGTAGTGTAGTAAGGTAAAAAATGGCAAAACATTTATTATTTAAGTGTAAAAGGATAAAAAGGCTACAAAGTAAATCCAATCAAAAATATTGTTACCATTTTTTCCAGCCCATTTACATTTCTACCCCGTTTGCCCACCACGTTTACGCTTTTTACTCCGTTTACTATACTGAACCCATCTACCCTTTATACCTCGCTTACACTTTCACTCCGTTTCAAACCAGTTGGATTGGACACATCCTTAGGAGGAACTGTCTTCTGCACGACGTCATGGAAGGAAAGGTTGAGGGAAAGAGGAGGATTCAAATATTAGATGGCTCAAAGGAAAGAAGAACATTCTGAGGAAAAGGACCAGGTGCATTGGCTGTCTAAGTTTATTGACAGTATAAATGGACCCATCTTTAAGACAGAGCCCGTAATAAAAAACATTTCTTACCCATTTATCCTTTTTTACCCCGTTTAATCTTTTACCCATTTTACAGTTTCACCCCATTTAACCCTTTCACCTTTTTAAAATTTTGTGCACCTATTTACAATTTTTGCCTTTTTAACCTTTTATTGAATTTGGCACTTTTTACTCTTTTTCTCTTTTACCACTGTTAACTTTTATATCCTTGTTATTTTTTTAAATTTATTTTTTGTCCTTTTTACTATTTTACCATTTTGTCTCCTTTACCTTTTTTAACATGTTACCATTTTTGCCATTTTTTGCCCTTTATATCCGCTTAATATGTTTAGTAAATTTAACACTTGTTAACCTTTTTATCATTTTGTTGAATATTTTGATTATAATTATTTTTACCCTTTTTTGTCCTTTTTGCACTTTTTAAACCTTTTTACATTAAGTATGCCTAACCGGCTTATCAAAATAAGAGTAATTAGGGGAAAAAAGAAATAAAAATGGTAATTAAGTTAAAAAGGTTTTAAAAGGTATAAAATGTGTAAAAAAGGGCATAAAGGGCTAAAAGGATGAACAGTAAATTTAATATATTTTATGCAGTAAAAAGGATAAGTAAAAAGGTTTAAATTAGTGAAAATGATTAAAATTATTAAAAGGGTGAAAAGGACAAAGAAGGGAATTAAAGAATAGAGGATAATTGTAAAAAATTACAAATATAGCACGTGCATAGAGTTAAATTAGTACAAAAGGTTGGAAATGGAAAAAAGGGCCAAACATTTCTAAAATAATAAAAATGGCAAAAAGGTGCCAAAAGGGCTAAAATGTTAAAAATATTCAAAAAATATAAATACGAAAAGTATAAAAGGCGAAAAGAGAAGAAAGTAGGTATAATAAAAATCGTATAAAGATTAAATGAGGCTTAAAGGACACAAATGATAAAATGTTTAAATTTACCAAAAGGTAGAAATTATAAAAAAGGTGCAAAAAAATTACAAAATTGAAAAAAGGTAAAAAATGTAGAGAGGTTGAAAAGGATAAAAATAGTGATAAAGCTTAAGAGTTAAAGAATATTTAAAAAAAATTGAAAGTAAATTTGATTAAAATTTTAAAATTCCAGCTTCCAGGGGCACATGTTCATCATGTAGACCTACAGGAGCTAACACAGCCCGCATTGCACAACTGTATGAAATGTAGTAATAAATCTACCTCGAAGCGTGTATATAATTCATTTTTACTGTCTCGCTATCTTATAGGTAGAGAAAGTATTGTGATCGTCAAAAAATTTGAACTTGAGATTTTGATGAATCTCGACGTTTCATGATCCCCTCCCGCCCCCGCCCTCCCCCCACCGCGAATCCGAAAAAGTTGTTTTTGAATTCCCGTCGTTCTGTATGTACCTCCAACTAGAAATTAAACTATTTTACCGATTGGCTGAAACTTGAGACCTAGGGTTTACATAGGTTTGCCCCAAGGGGTTTTTGGAATTGGATATCTAGCCATATGACTAAGGATAGTTTACTTAAGGGCGAGAAGAGAAAATATAGATTTTCTCAAAATCAGCTCTAACGATTTTGATTAAATTTCACTTGTAAGCATTGATCAATATTATAAACAAAACGGCCACTCTAATTTTCTTGGCAAAATTAATTTAAGGGTTCCGGTCTGATGCGTGGATTATCATCTTTTATCACATTGCCAAAACTATTTGAGATATTAGATTACTTATCATTGAGAATATGTAGGTCTATTTATAATACAAATATATTATCTGCAACATATTTTTATAAAACCAATAATTTTCAAGCTAATCACAAATACAATTTTCTAACACTAAAGATCAAGTATTGTAACTGTAAAAAAAATCTAACCCAAGATGTTGATGGATGTCGACGTTTCATGACCCCTTGACCCCTAAAAAGTGGTTTTTGCAATGCCGTCTGTCTGTGTGTCTGTCTAACCCTAAAATTAATAGCAGCTTACTAAAGGGTGAAAAGATAAAAATTCCATTTTCTCAAAATCAGTTTTAACGATTTAGATTAAAATTCGTTTCTAGGCGTTGATTAAGATTATAAACAAAATGGCTATTTTCATTTTCCAATGAAAATTGATTTAGGCCACTTTACAGCAGCAAAATTGTCCATATCTCCGCATCTGTTTGAGATACTAAATAAATTTCATTGTAAAATTATAGTTCTATTAAACATAAAAAACGTTTATTTGAAATATATTTTTATAAATCCAATAGTTTCTGAGATATTGGTAAATATATTAATACAATTTTGTGAGCTTTAGTTATATAGAAATACTACTTAAGATTTAACGCAATAATTCTCTAATGCCATAGAGTAAGTAGATAAGTACTTTTCTAAGAAATTAATGTTTTCTTACCTTTAACCTCTTAGGGGAAATGTTTGTATAGCAATGATCTAGCTCTATCATTTTAAAGTCAAAATTTACATTTTTATTGGTCAAAATTTATAAATGAGGAATTTAATAGCAATGCGATAACCATAAGCTGTACTGTACAACCTCTGGTAAAATGTCGAAAATTTTAACCGGAATTTGAAATTTTAATACGAAGTTTTGACCATTGTAGACTATCGATCTTTTTTATTGGACCCAATATACAAATATGGACTTTAATTCTTTAAAAATTATGAAATTTAAAACTGGGTGTCAAAAAAATGTTTTACGGTAGCTTAGCGTAATTTGTGTTCGGGTTTGCTGGTGTATATTATTTCGTTTCACATACATTATGAGTTTGGAGTAAGTATTTTCATTTTTATCAAACAATCGAGCGAGAAAATCCGTGCGGGGTTCCATGCTATTTATCTCTATTTTTAATTAACTAAATAAATCAAGTCCAGATTTCAAAATTCGGGCTTCGAGGTGCACATTTTTGTGCACAGGAGCTACTTATTTTTAAACTTAAAACTTCTGCGTGAGGTTGATATTGCATAACTCTCATGACAAACAGACAAACAAACTCTCCATTTTATTGATATAAATACCAATTTAGTCAGTAAATAGCTATATAGTAGTATTTAGAGGCCCGTCGACACAATAAGGGTCTGTATTGTAAAATAGTTTTATAATAGAGAGTATTTCAACTCTCACCCTGAAGTCAGTTAATGTGTTTATTTTATTCATTTTTCATCTCACGCGGAAGAACCTGTTGATTATGTGGACGGATTTATATTTAGTGTTTTAACTCCATACCATGAAATTTAATCAAAATCGTTAGAGCCGATTTTGAGAATATCGAATTTTTCTCTTTTGGCCTTTCAGTAAACTACCCTTAATTTTAGGGTTGGATATTCAATTCCAAAAAATCCTCGAGGCAACCCTATGAAGAAACCCTAGATATCAAGTCTTAGCCCAATCGGTAAAATAGTTTAGCCTCTAGTTGGAGGTACAGACAGACAGACGGAAATTCAAAAGCCACTTTTTCAGATTCAGGGAGTCATGAAACGTCAAGATTCATCAAAATCTCGAGTTCAATTTTTTGACGATCCCAATACTTTCTCTACCTGTAAGATAGCGAGAAAATAAAAAGGGCCAGAAGGGCAAATGGATACTATAAAAGTTATCCCAGCCTTCAGTGTTTCACTGAAAATGTTTTTGATCAAATTATTCTTCTATTTATAATAAAAAATATGTCCACCTTTCCTCGAAATTTGTGCAAGACGCATCGAAGGACATTTTGCATTGGGTGGGAACAAACAAGTTTTTAAATCCGAGATATATCTCAACTACAAATTAACCATTAAATTCTATCAACTATTTAAAATTTCACTTCAAGAATAAATTTGTTTTGTCTAATATTTGTACAAGAAATATTGATTATTAAAAGCATTGAAATTTTATCCATACCATTGTTAATATTTTCATCCATCTTGAACAAAATAAGAATTTTATCTCTACAGTATTTAATGGACTTAAATTTTATTCAAAGTATTTTTGTCTACATTTCGTCAACTTACATCAACATTTTGTCTTTGTTGACAAAAGCTTTTTTTTCCTTTAAAACATAATATTTCATGTAAAATTTTATTTTAACTAATATTGTAATAACACTTCAATATTTTATTTTATTTTATGACTTTAAATGATCTCATTATTAACTTAGATATGCAGTTACCTTACACCTTTGGAAGACTATTATTTCTTCTATTCAAACTACATAAATGATCTGCAAGAATTAACTACCCAGAATATATATATTTTTATTTTCATGTCGTGTTTTCCTTTAAATGTTCCTTATACTAAATGAAATGTGAATGTATCTTCCATTATTATTAATGTTATCCAGTAACCTTGTGATAAGTGATTGTTGTCCTACTCAGAAGCACAACAGCAACAAGGTAAGTTAAGAGGTTTGTTCTAAACATGCTATACCCAGTAGTCCTGTTATAAGTCTCTTGAGTGCGAGCCCTGATGTCTTTAATAGAATATTGTTTTAATAATATATGTATATATGTGCTATTACAATATAAATAATATCATATTATTATATATTGTATTATTATATATTGTACTATTATATTATATATATTGTATTATTATATATTATTTTATATATTGTACTATTATATTATTATGTATTATTATATATTGTATTATTATATATTGTATTATTATATATTGTACTATTATATTATTATATATTGTATTATTATATATTGTACTATTATATTATTATATATTGTACTATTATATATTGTATTATATATTGTACTATTATATATTATACCATACATACACGTAAATTTATTTACCTATATTTTTAATTTCATTATTGTGTTTAACATTTTCTCTGAATTTTAACCTTATTTACTAAATATAAGTATAAGTATAAGGTTATTAAAGTTTCTCATAGCCAAAGCTATTATTTATGCTTTTAGTGAGGATTACTCCATCGAGATATCATATTCAGAAAAATTGAAAAATGACACCTGGACACGGGAATCGAACGTGGGACCTTTGTTTTAGTACACCCCTGCTCTAACCACTGAGATATCCAGTAATCCTCTCGTGCTCAGGGTCATTCTTCACTCATAGACGTTCATCATAAATTCTGCCTTATTATATGAGTGAAGAATGACCCTGGCACGGGAGGATTCCTGGATAGCTCAGTGGTTAGAGCATTGACGTAGTAAGTCATAGGTCCCGAGTTCGATTCCCGTGTCTGGGTGTCATTTTTCAATTTTATGAGTATAGGGTTAGTTTTAAAAATTCAATGGTTTTATTTTTTAAACTCTAATCTAAATGAATACCTAGTAAATCTATTAAAACACAAACGTGTCCAAATTAAAACTGTACGAAAGTAGGGCAATATTTATTTTATCATTTAATATAATTATTTCTAATAAGCTGAATAATTTATTTAAGATACTAAATTTAACCATTTATAAGACAAAACATTATTTACTACATTATCAATACATTACTAAAACATTTATTTCAAATCAAATATCGACAAAAAGTTTAATTTGATTGATTGATCTTGAAAAGTAGAAAATGATATTTATCGTCAGTTAATATAATGTGTTAAAATATTTAATGAAATTAAATAATAATATAAAGGTGATATGAAAGGAAGCGAGAACTAAGGTCAGAATTTGTTCAGTCTTTATAGCCAAATATATAAAAAAGCGTTACAGTAGAAAAAATTATTTTAATTTTCTACACGTAGTAGTCGAAACAATTATTAAGTATTTTTCATAAATATAGGGGCATTTGAAGGCAAGATTTTTAAATGAAGAGAAAAAGTTATCATATTATTCCAGGAATCTAACCAAATGAATCTACTGATTCAATATATTATTTATTGTGTTTAAAATAAAATTATATAAAAGCTCTATTACTTATTAACTTAGCTGTTTCCTCTTTCATACAACGGACATTAGAAATAAATAGTTTTATTTTCATTGCATGCAGTAATATACCCAAATATTTCATTAAATCTTCCACCCAACCATAATTTTCACTCTACTAGGTCTCGAACCGAAGCAGAGAGGTCAGCTTAGATCGCGTCAACTTGCACCGCAAGTTCAAGTCAGGGCGGTCTAGGGTTATATTACTTAAGACAACAACACCACGAAGGATGAGGTGGTAAGGAAAGAGGAAAGAGAGGAAGGAAGTTTGTTTCTCTTTTTCTTCCTATTAGTGTACATACTATGTGTAATTAGAAATACAAATAACTGTAATACTATCATTACATGTATTATAACACAATTACAGATACGACGTAAATAATTATGAGTAGAATAAGATTGCAAGTAAAACATTAGTATATCTGTAGGAACACACATGTTTGGTAGCGTTTGCCATGGTCTTTAGTTATTTTTCCAATATTTTATGTCAATTTAGCTACAACTTTCCTCTGGCACCCACACATTAAGGTCCTGTCAATTTAGAAAGCAAATATCTCCTAAGGCTGCCCCAAATTATTCTTTGCCATCAGGGTAGCACTCTCCTCTGGTGACGGCTTTAGAAAATCCTGAGTAATTCTGGGTTACTTTCTTCGCTTTGACAGCGATCCAATAATATTCTTCAATAACGTGGACAGCGAACATCCTGCTAGAGCCTTGCACACCCGTCCCAGAGATGCCACATGTGAAACAAGAGGAACCCGGGGAGGAAAGAAGTTCCACCAAGAAATATCGCGCCCCTCCCCCTGACGTCCAGCCAGAGCCCTTCCAAGCGGGGTCCCTCTGGAAGTGCTTCGATACCATTTATCCGCGTGAAAAACTCCTTGGGAGGACATGAATTGGGACTTCGCGAACATTCTCGTGCAGGGACATTCAGACGAAGATCATAGAGAAGAACGATGCGTCTGATTTCCCATGAGAAAACTCTCTAGTGGCCCTCATATATGAGATATTAAACTACACACCAACAGGACCACGACCGTCAAATTTAACCCACCGGATAACAATTTAGATAAAATTGTTGGGTCTCAACTTTATTAATATTTATATTTCTTTTGGGTGCTTGATATTAGCTACATAATATAGTAATTGTCACATGGTCACTGTATTCCTTGCGTTGTTGCTTTAATAAAACAAGCAGACACAGTTTAGTATATACTGTATATTTATTATAACTAACAATATTTTAACTCTATGCATATAGCCATGAACTTACTAACGTTATTGTGAGACTCGCTAACCAACACGTCTGCACCCTTGCCGTCCTTTTCTTCAAGTGTCCTCGAGCCGCACCCCCCAGCGCTCAACCAGTCCTGTAAGCCTTTTCTACCTAGCTTTGCCCAGTCACATTCCTACCCTCTCTTCAACCGTGACTAATGGACATTCTTCCCACCACCAACTTTCCACTAGTCATCTCAGCTATACAATCCTAACAATGTATATTCACCCTTACAACTGCACATAATAAACCTATACATATTCGGAAATATATCCTTATAAGATTCAAAATATATAGTCTAATAAAATATTATTCCAACATTGGCTACATCAAAATAAGCATAAAAACCAATAATAAAGTGTGGGGCCGAAACAATTAGACGATTAGTAACTTTGAAAATTAACACTTTAATTGAACAGTAAATATTCACTAGCTAAATAAAAGCACACTATATACTACACATTTTTTTAAGATTATGTCACTCAAGTTAGCTCCATCGGACGTCAGACAAACCTCAGCACGTTGCACATCACTTTCCTTAGCATAGATCGTCTGTTTCCACCCCATCCTATAGAATATCAGAATTATAAAACATTGATTGGAGTAGTTGCAATTTTTTCCAAAATGTGATGGTTTAAGCTTTTATAGATTATTTTAAATTTAAGGTTTATCATGCTATTTAAGTATTTAAATTACTTAATTTACTTTATTTACTGATTCTTTATTACATTTAACTTAATTCAATGTCCGAGCTTGCTATCTTATCATGTAACCAACCAATCCATCAAAAATGACATATGCTAGCTACCTAAAGTTATCTAATAATAAATTACTTTCATAATTGTGTATGGAGTCCATAAGACTCTCGACCACGTTTAATGTATATTGTGAGGCAAGGGCTGCATATTTTAGCTTGTCTTGACAGTAATGCATAACAGGTTTCGAAGGCAGATTAATGTTAATTTATGTTTTTGTAATTGGGTTTTCAGGCTTGCCAACACAAGGAATACTAGAACTTAATCTAGATAAATTATTATAATTGTGTATAATGTATGTTAAAATGTCCACAATGAGATTCTCAATTTGAGTTTGACCTACATGTTGTGGATATCTATTTTAATCTGTGTCTAAATTGCTTGGGTGTGATGTTAATAAAACGCACATCAGAGGGTGAAGATCTACAAAAATTATTGGTTATCAAACATTTGGTTAGCAAGATTGATTGATGGGCTAGTGCGATGGGAGTGAAGGGCAATAAGATAAGAGTCACGTAACCGATTACAATCAACTTTTACTGCGTGGAACGAATTATCTCTTCCTTGCAAGAAATATAGCGTTATCTCACGGACGAGAAGATCAGAAGACGGACCCCGTGAAGAAACTCAACGAAAACGCCACATAATATATATTTGTAAATTAGAAGTCTCTAGAAGTTAATTGAAATGGTCTTCCCAAAAGCTATTTTTGAAAACTGGATTCTTCTAGAAGATGTTTGGAGTGTTCTCCATCTATAACAATTTTAATATATATATATATGTTTCTAGAAGATATTTGTAGTGGGCCTCCCCCAACAATTTTGTGAAATTAAGATGATTTTAGAAGCCATTTTGAGTATTTTCGACTGTAAATATTTTGAATATGAGATGTCTCCAGAAGCTATTTGTAATGCTCTTCCCCTTGTACATTTTTGTTAGTTGGGTGTATTTAGAAGCTGTTTGGAGAGGTCTTAATCTGGAATTAGTTTGAAAATTAGGTGCCTCTAGAAATAATTTGGCGTAGTTCTCCCCAAGTCATCAATTTGAAATGCCCCTAAAAGCTACTTGTAGATTTTGTAATCGTGTAGTGGACATATTGACATTTTCGAGAATATCAGAACAGTGGGACCTTAAAATATTGAGGGGGACAAATTTATTCCAGGAGGCAAAATTTATTCCAAGAGGGGGTGCTAGTTCCCGCTGCCCCCACAGTTCCACCCTGTTTCACCTCCAACAGTCAACTGTGACTGGAAATAAAACTTTTAGAGTTGATTTTTGTATCTTTAAGAAGATATGGTCGTTAGAGGTGTACCTTTCAGTTTTATTAATTGAGGATTCAAATTTATTAGGCATACATTGCTGACAATACTACATACCGTTATATATATATATATATATATATATATATATATATATATATATATATATATATTACATACATTCATCTATATACAGACTGAGTATTGAAAATGTTAACAAGCTTTCAATGTGCACAGGTAAAAATGGTTCAGGTAGGTTTCATCATCGTTCATACAGATAAGTGTAGTCACTTTAGCGTGTGTATGTGTATGTGTGTGTGTGTGTGTGTGTGTGTGTGTGTGTGTGTGTGTGTGTGTGTGTGTGTGTGTGTGTGTGACTGCCTCTGAATTGAGAGGCCTGGTTTTGGTATCGACTAGCTGCACTGTATATACATTTTTTAACACTAAAGCTTCCTTTACTTATTATAGGTGAATAATGGCGCAGTATTTATAAACTCACACTCGCCATTATTTCTTGAAGTAGTTTTTCATCACGGGAAGTGGCTGTTAACCATTCATGACACCAAAGCGTAGCCCTAAAATTACCTCCATAGATATCAACTATTTCTACCATCCGTAACGTTATAGTCAGTGAAGCAACTAAAGATTACCAGTACTTAGCTGATATTAATGTGAATAAAATATCAACATTCATCCAGTCCTGATTACAATGTAGCGTTCTGATACTAGTAACAGGAGCGTCTGCTTGTGTGTTTTCACAGTGGGCTTTGTCATCCGCACCATGTCATATGGGATGAGAAACATTTGATTACATTGTCTTTAAATAACATTTTATAATTTAATATTTTCATTGAAAAAACTCTTTGGTGTGAGCCCACACAAGGTCAAGCAATATATTAAACACGGGGTAGTTTAGTATGTTGGTTAAAGGTACGAGAGAAGAACAGACTTTCCAATCTAATCATAAAATGGTAGCTATCTCTATATGCTTGGGGTCATCGATCATAGCCTACTAAGGTAGATATTTTTTTCCATTATGAAATAATTCTTTTGTAGCAGGAGATAGTTCCTGTTGTTCCCGAAGTTTCCACCCTCACTAAACACAGGAGAGAGTGAAGCCGACAACAGAGAATCAGAGGTGTTTGCATCAAGCTTGTGTTCACAGAATCAAAGTAGAGAGTTTGTACCTGGAACAACAAGGTAATAGGATGTCCTATGGTATCAAGACAAGGGTAGATCAGTTCTTTTAAACCAACCAAGCAAAGTACAATAACAGGTCATTTCGTAATCAGGAAACATTATGACATGTTTAATGAGCTATCTAATTTATTTAACTTAATATTGTTTCCATCACACAGAATTTATTGCTGAATGTATTTTTTATTAAACTTGTTGAAATTTAACCAAAACTTACTTTACTTTACTTTACATCCATTATTGTTTCCAGCTTGTGGCCCGGGGCAGTTTTTTATTCAAGCCATATATTTTCCACCACCGGCTTTCTAGGCCTGTCGTAGCTTCACATGCCTTATAATCTAACATAAGACTAGGACAGGCACAACATCCAGTCCCCGGCCGTTAATTCATCACTGTGAAATGGTAAACCCACATTTTCCAGCCATGCCGAGAATCGAACCCGGGACCTTTAACTGAGTAGACAGACACGCTACCGACTGAGCTAAGGTGTCGGATATCTGGCAAATACTAAGTTTCAATAATAAATTAGAAAGTGGTTCACATGTGTTGAGCTAATAGTTGTACAGTATTTACTGGATTCTTTTAGCGCCGAGTCTCACTACTCGTTCGCGTTACACGCTTATATACTAATTACGCTAATGATTTTAAGAGAATAGTAATGTTATATTTAGAGCAAGTGTACCCACAATTGCGTGGAGAGAGAGTGGAAAACTATTTTGGAATGGAAAACCCACACTCAGGACACCCGACCAAGATTATAAACTCAATCTCCCCATCATCAGCAGTCTAGTCTATTGCGAGACTGGCGCCTTAGACCATGCGGCCATCAAACTGGGTTATTTTCTGTTCTAGTTATTTTAAATTAACGATATTTTTTGTACAAAATATTAAAATATATCTAACAATAACTTAAGCTAAATATTATTTTTTATAAATATTCTCTTTAATTAGTTAAAACTATTATATAGTGGTACTGTGTGAATATATATAACTAAATTTAAAAACAAATGTTATTTTCAAATAATGGAATCAAGCAATCAAATATTATCATAAATAAAGATTAATAAAGGGTCATCATTCACAGCATAAATTTGAAATTCAAATTGTCAGACTTATATTCTTGAAGCAATGTAAAGCTTGTAACCTTTGTCCCCCTGTGAGGTTTCAAGTCTACCTAATAGTATTCCACTATGGTATAGCTTATAAGGCCATAGTGCAGTCCATCAAGGTAATACTGCTCCCTTTCAGGTTAATAGAGTATACCTTTTATATTACCGTAGATAACTGAAACGTGTCCTGTGTTTTATAAAATGTTTGCTCCTACTTTAACGTATCTCATATCAATATCTGGCAGAAGTTTATAAAAGTAATATAAAATAAAATGTTATTATTTTCTTGAATATCATACTTTTTCTTTCGTCGTTCTACCTCTTTAAAGCTCTCCATAAACTTTATATTAAATATATCTTGAAACTGTTATACAGTTTTAAATTGTGATGTATATATTGGTTTTAGTTTTATATTTGCACTACTTCAGAGTAAACCGGAACGGTTTATGGAATAAGTGGTTTATATTTCTGAAGATTTAGGAAAATGCCAGAGAATAAATGAGAAAGCCATGATTATATTAGCTTTGATTTTGATTGGCAGGCTATACGTTACTTTTATGTTCGCAGGCTACACGAATATGTACGAGCTATGCTAATGGGCCAGGAATGAGGAAGGTTGAATTTGGAGGAAGTGTACCCACATCTGCGTGAAGGTAGATAAGAAAACAATTTAGGAAAACTACCTTTAGTGAGTTTGTGTAAGTATCCCATTTATGCTTATTATTCTATTTTTGGTAATAGGTACTATATTTTCGAAAATCCAGACAAATCGATAATACGGACTGGGTCCAGCCCAAATTGGTCCGAATTATTGACGTTCTACTGTATAAGTCAACTTCTTCCCCCTGTAGCTAATATGAGCATTATTGTCTGCTTCTACTAACAGGTTAGTGTACTGCCAAACAAGGGTCACTGGCCCGTAGGGATGGGATGTATCCTCCTCTCTGTCAGTTTCATATTTAGTTCCGGTTAAAGCATCATAGCGTTGCCCTTTATTCAGGGGTGGCCCATCCTTAAGGTCAATAGGGGCCAGGCCCCACATATCTTTTTCCAACTTTTTTAACATAAATTTTTTTTATTCTATAAAATATTTTTGAAAATAACATGAAAAAAAGTGGGAAACCATTATCTACATGCAGTGAATTATTGGATTCGTTATACAGTATTCTAGTCAAAATTGTTCATTACTCGCTCCAAACATCACTTGAAGACTGTACCAGCACTCTAATGACTGGATATAGAAGCTGGGCAGGGCCAGCTGTGACAGGTTCTCAACACTAGCGAATAACGATAGCCTGAGTTGGCAACGCTTTACGAAAAAAGTGGTCTATAGTTTGTTTTTGCGTTTATGTGTCTATGTTTTAGAATGTGATAAGACCCTAGAAGTAAGATGACACGCGAAAATTATTAATTAAAATGAATAAAGTAAATTATTTATTAAAAAATATGTATTATTTATTAAAACTGTAAGAAAACCTGGAAATTAAATGGTTAAGAGCACATCAGCCAAATTACTTTACATTTATGCTGGTGGATGGCAAGAAATAAAATAACTTTTTCTAATGCTTTGTTTGGTAAATAAATGTGGTTAATTGTGAGTAAAAAAATAACTTATTTTGTTTTTTTGTTTATTATTTGTTGGTGAGGGGTTGTGGACAGCGGTTGGCTGTAAGAATATTAAACTTTTAAGTAAAACATATAAAAAGCATGAGGAATATGGAATTCATTTGGAAAATGCATTTAAGTCTAAAACATTCGGAACAGTAGATATTGCATTACATTCCGTAGTCAAAATTTCAATCCGAAAACACAATAAACAAGTGTCAGAAAATAGGTATATATTAGGCAGATTAATAGAATGCTTAAAACACTGTGGTACTCATGAAATGTCATTAAGAAACAGATGCACCCAACCTTTGTAAAAGTAGTGTTATCACTTGGTAAGGTTAAATAAAAACCTGTACTCTTTTATTCTTTGTATTTGTATATTTGTTTAGTGACTGTAATTCTAATGATTTTTAAAAATTAGGAAAACATAAATGAATTTAATTTAATATGTTAACACATGGTGAGAAAAAATAATTTCTGGTAAGCTTTGACCTGTCCCCACCAAAAATAAAGATCACACTCCACCACTGCCTTTATTAAAAGTATTTGACACAGACAAAGGATACATATAGTTTTTAAATGTTGTCCTTATTCTTGAGGTAATAATAACCACCATCAATGTTTTCTAGCTGCTACAAAAGCCTTGAAATTTCAGCAAATTGGTTGATTCTGTATTTGTATTTATAATGTGATCTGTAATTTGACAAGTCCGTTACCTTGCTCAAATTCAATTTTCTTTTTTTTTTAATATCCTAAACCTGAATCTTCCTTCTATGTTCAAGGTTATCTATTAGTTTTATTCATCGTTTTCTAGGACACCTTCTTCGTCCTACTGCTCATATTCTTACATAGCTCAGTAAGCCATTTATTCTCTTAATGAGACTCGACCAGTTGTCCTTTCTTCGTAGAATAATCTTCAGAATGGTTTTCTTTTAGTTGAAGCTTCTTCAATAGTCACCAAATATTTTCAATTTATTCTTTCTATTCTCCTTCACCACCACATCTCAAATCCTTCCAAATATGTATTCTTCTATTTTTCTAAGCTTCCATGTAAGAGGTTAATACAACTTAAAGCAACATTTAGGAAACCTTTCATGACAGGGAGATCAGGGTTTTAATCCCGGTTGGGTGCACTAAGGATAGTTTCCCTTGATGGGGTTCCACTCTCCCTCCATGCAAATGAGGGTCTACTTTCCTTAAGTTCAACCTTCCTCATTCCTAGCTTATTACCATAGTACATATTTGTATAGACTGAACGGGTAGTAGAAAGTGGTGCTAAAAAACACTTCACCCTCATCTCAAGGTACAGTTTTCTATTCCTTAGCTTCTTCTTCTTCTTTATGGAAGAACATTGGCCATTGCAATTTTTGAAGTTATATTCGGTGTTAAATGCAAATCTATCATAATCAAACTTCCTAAATATTGTAAATATTCCGTGTTCTCCTATTGATGATCACCCACAATAGTGTTTCATGGTTTTTCTCTCTTTGCTTGTCTTATTAGCTTCGTTTTCTTTACCTAATTCCAATACCTACTCTCTACCAGTTTCAACTAGCTTATTCATAATGTTTCGAAGCTCTTCGTCCTTTGCCAGTACTACCAAGTCATCTGCAAATTTCACTGTACTCATAAGTCATATTTTGAAATCCCCAAATCCTTCCAAATTTCCTTAGAAAGCCCTTATCCTTAAAGGTGAAAAATAATAAAGATAAACAACACTCCTGCCTTTCTCCTTTCTCTATATTCACGCTATTTTTGTCCTCTATAACCAATCTTAGTCTTGTCTTCACGTGCAAGTTACCTATTAATCTTTTCAGTTTAAAGTCAATTCTTATTTCCGTAATCATCTTTATCAATTTCTTCCCATTTACTTGATCAAATTCCTTTTTCCAGTCGTTCAAACAAGCACACACATATTTCTCAACTTCTAGAACTCTATTTGCGTCTCTTGTTCCTTTTCCCTTCCTGAGACCAAATTGTAAATCTCCTAACACTGCTTTTATCTTCCTGTCTAGCTTATAAGTGAATATTCTAGCAACTTTATTTGCCACGTGTGATATAAAACTGTTCATCCTTTATTCAATGCAGTTTTTTCCTTAATTTTTTTCTAGTGGTGCAATAAAATAGTCGCTTCTAGGAAATAATTGGGTCATTTTCCTAAGTTATATATATATTATTTACTAATCGAGTAAGAATCTCAATTCTGTTTTCACCTAACTTTTCTAGTTAATATGTTGGTATTTTATCATTCTCTGTGTCTTTTAATCTTGTATTCTTTGTGGGCTTTCCTACTTCACTCAATACATGATGCACTTTTTCAGAATCCCTTATTTTTTAGTTCTAGTTATTTAGTTAATTAATTTTAGTTTAATATATTATATTATATTATATTGTCCTTATCACAAAGTTATTCTATGTATCGCTCACATACTGCTATTAAATCTTATTGATAATTAACAACCTTACATTATTATAAAATCTTCTATTTCCTGTGTTTTAATTCCGTTGCTTTCCTTCACCTTCAATTCTTGTATATATAGTTTAAAATTATAAGTGAATGTGCTTCTTAAATGTAATTGTGCTCAGGAGATTGATAAGTTTTATGTTTAGTAAACCTATGAGCACATGGAGATTACATTTTATTTCGAATTAAGTTTTTTTGTTAATGATATTTTAAGTTTAATCAACCTCAATTAAATGGAAGTTTCCAGATTAATGATGGCAGATACAAACATTCTTGAGAAAACACCCTTATTAAATACAAATATCAAAAGGTGATTATTTGCTATGCCCTAATATAACCACCCCATTTTTTTCCATAAATGTAATCAACTATATAAAACTACGTGTGTTTAATATATAAATTTATTTTATTTATTTATGACGTATTATAAATATTATTTTAATGATTATATTACAATAGAATAAGTTTGTTTTTATTAAGTGTTTAGGTGAAAAAATATGTTACAAGGCAATAGATTGGACTGCCTATGATGAGTAGGTCGGAGTTTAGATCCCGGTCAGCTGTACTGAGCAGTGCTAGATTTACGTATGTGGGGGCCTAGGGGCGGCATACTATATGGGGGCCCCAATAAATCCATGTATTTTTTATAACCTTGTCTTACTACCTGCTCAGATTAAACGCATGTATACTAATTACATTAATGAATTAGGGATGAGGAAGCTTGAATTTAGAGGAAGTGTACCCTCGTTTGAGACGATGTTGAGGGGGGATCATGTAGGAAAAACACCCTCAGTACACCCATCCGGAATTCAAACCTTGATCTCCCCATCATTGGCAGTCTAATCTATTGCAAGAGTGACGCCTTATACTATGCGTCCACCAAAGCAGGCCCATGTAAATTACATCTTAGCATGTCTGAGTGAGGGTAAAATTAAACGAATGTTTAATTTTAAACAGATATAATGATAACAAAGTAAAAGTAAATGGTCAGGGCCGCCTCGAGCATAATTTTGAGTCCGGGAAAATCTTGATTTGAGCATCCCCTCCTCTTTAACTTCCTATAAACTTAAAAGGAACTCATTACAAGATGGATTAATTTCTTATGTTGATATATAGATGAATTAAATACATTTATATTTTAATAAAGACAGTTGATAAAAATTTTAGATGTAAAATTTAGCAACAATGTACATTATCACTGCAAGCAACGAGTATTTCACACTCATTCTGCCTTTAAAAAACCCCTTTTGTCTCCAACTGTGCTTAGGCTAGATCACTGATGGCTGTCTTTGAAAATTCTAGGAACAACATTATCAGTTTAATTCAGATGCATGAACCTCGACAAATATTTTGGTCTAACAAAGGGGGTAGGCTCTACTTTCTCCCATCTTTATTGCTACGCCATGCATGAACATTTATCTTCTGCAGCAAGTAAAATAATATGACAGTATTATGTCAAAGCTAAAGCTTTAAAAATGGTGCGATCGCAATCTTCTCTTGTGGGATTATTTAATTAATACCACTATAAAATTCACATTGACTTACCAGTCAATAATGTATGGCACAAGAAATATTATACTTAAAAGAAATCCTTCATGCTAGAGTTAAAGCCACAGCACAATCTATTACAGCTATCTAGATAGCTTGCTGCTTGCTTGTTACAGTACGTAGGTTGTAAAAAACACAGTTCATTGGCCAGTGTTTAAGGGTTGAACAAAAAGGGGTTGGTAGGTTTGTAGCCCCGATAAACATTGTCCAAGGTCATTAGTACCTTCCTAGCTGTGCTTTCTGTTTACAAGTGGCATTTCAAGATTATTATTTGTAGTTATTTTAAGACGACCTCAGTGGCCCCCTAGAGGTGGCGCCCCGGGCACTCGCCCACCTCGCTCGTCCCTTGGGGCGGCCATGTAAGTATGCTACATAAGGACTTGATGAAAACTCTCATTATAATACAAACATCCCTGGCTTTCTCTGCAGCAGACATGTCAATAATATCTTTAAAGTCCATTTCTAAAAGTATACACTTTCCATGTTGAGTAATGAAGGGTATGTTAGATGATATTGGTTCGTGATTGTACAGAGATGGCTTTTTATCAACTTAATTTTTTTTTAAATGAACTTTCCTCACTTCAGTTTGACACCATAAGTGCTTGATATATTCTTAAAATATTTCAAGATTGGAAAATGTTGCTCTAAAATGTTGTTCATTGAGGATTTCATAGAAGAACATTTACTTTAAAAGAGTCTTTGTAGTTTTCTCTCGTGTCCACCAGTAGCGCTGTAAACCGTACTAGGTAATTTCTTAAGGTTGGTGTTAGATCATTTTTGTATTAGGGATCATATTGGTACAGTGAACATGGGACCATGGAAAGAATTCTTCCATATATAAGTTTGCCTCCCCATAGATATATTTTAAATAATACGATATTATCGAATATGAAGCTGGAAGATACCCTTATCTCAAACTCCAAATGACTTCTAGATGTATTCAATTTTCAAAAATATGCTGGGGAAGACCACTTCAAATAGCTTCTGGAAGCGTCTAGTTGTCAAAAAATATCAGGTGATGAGCATCCTAATTAGCTTCTAGGGTCACCCAAACTTCAAACATTTCTAGGGGAGGACCACTACAAATAGCTTATAGATACATGTCATTTTGAAGAATTTTCACGCGAGAACAACTCCAAATAATTTCAGAAAGCATTCAATTTTCAAATATATATTGCCGGAAGACCACTTCAAATATTTTATTGAAGCATCTAATTTTCAAAATAGTTCCAGAAGATAACCATTCAAAATATCTTCCAAGAAAAGCCCATTTTAAAAATATTGCTGGATGAAGACCACTTCAAATAGCTTATAGAAGCATCGATCCAACTGTCGGAAAATATCGAGGTGCGGGTCACCCTAAATAGCTTCGAGGGGAATTGAAATTTCAAAAGTGTTTAAGCATGAATCACCTTAAATAGTAGCTTCTATATGAATCTAATAAAAAAAATTCAAGGCGTTTACTACTTATAATAAATTCTATAGCCATCCAATTTTCTGCAGGAGGACCACTTCAAATTTCTTATGGAAGCATCAAAATTTCAAAAAAGATCAGGGAAGATTACTCCAAATAGTTTGTAAAATAATATAGTTTTCAAAAATTAGGAAATATGACCCCTCCAAATAACTTTTAAGACTATCTAATTTTCAAACCTTTTATTGAGGAGTAGAAATTGTGTTGGGGGTTAAAAAAAACGCTTTTTTTTTTTTGCTTGACCTTCCTTACATAAATAAGGTTCCGCCTCCACTGGTTTGGTAGCTACAATAAAAAATAAAAAATATTTTTTTCTTTCTTGTGGGGGTTTGTGGGATTCCAGGGGGATCACCCCCCTTAAATCTTGCACTTGTATTGAGGGAGCGTTTTCTATAAGGTTTTATACTCCCCATTCACTAAATGCGAGTACACTTCCTTTTAAAAACAACCTTCCCCAAACCTAGCATATTTTAATAATTGGTACATAAGCGTATATAACCAGAACGGGTAGTAAGACGCGATGCTAAAACAAAAGTGTAAATATATAGACCGACCTTAGCTCCACCCAGTTAAAGACGATACTATGTACAGTATCTAGACACTATTCAAGTCAGATATGCCCTAGAATTTACCGTGCCCTCAAAACCAGGAAACTACGTCGTCCTGGCCCAACTTTACGTCGCCAACGTTGGTTGATGGAGGGACTGTGATGAGGATATAAAATGCCCTTGAGCTCTGACTGACCACGCAATCACCGCGCGGAGTACTGTTCGCCTCTGTCTAATAATATCCATTCATACATGTTTTGTTACAACATTTTCATTTCAAAACATAATGTCTGTAAAGCTCCGAGTTTTTTTTTTTTTTAGATTTTATTTTTACATATTTAATTTTTAATCAAGATTAAACATTTCTAATCATTAAAGGGGAGTCAATATAACTTCTTAATGTTTAATTATGTTTATAAGAACAAATGTGCTGCCACAATGTCCAAATTGCCCCTTTAATGCATGTAGCAGTTGAGGCTAATTTAAGACTGATTGTAGGGTTTCAAAGGCCTCTTACCGACACTAATTAATTTGTCTTCACAGAAGTTTGGAGCTGTGCACCGGGAACTTTAGCTGGGTAAAAGAGAGTTTGGACAGGGAAAGAAAGTGGTTTGAGAAAAGGAAAGTGTGATTTTTAGCAATTCAAATTTTAAAAGTGTACCAAGTAATAAATTATTAAGTATTTTTGTCAGTATATACCTTTGAGACTCAACTCCAGTAATAAATATTTAATATTCAAATAAAGTTTAAAACGGTATTGAAATATTGCCAAGTAATTAAGTTTTTGTGTTAAATATAATTCATGAAATTCTCTTTTAGTTTTTTGAGTTACACCCCACTTTCCCTGAAATCTGGGCCATTGTGAAACCGTAAAAATTAATCTTGCACAGTCAACCTCGGTGGTCTTGGGGTAAAGTGCTCGCCTCAGGACCCAACGTTCATGGGTTCAAACCCAGCAGGTGTCGGTGGATTTTTCTTGAGCGATAAAAATCCGTAGCACAACTTCCTTCGGAGGGAAAGTAAGGCCGCCGGTCCCATGTCGATTGTGGGAGGTAAAAGAACCCTGGAAGGTATGTGAAAATACCTTTCTCGGCAAAATTGGCAGGACCTTTCAGTCTCGTTCTTAGAAATTCTTGTGTGCTGATATAATCAGTCGTTTCAAAAAATGTACGTTAAATACATCAAATAAATAAATGAAAAAATCTTGTACTGTATCTACTCGCCTCGGTGGCGTAGTTGGCTAACGCGCTAGTCGTGTTGAGCTCGACCACCGAGTACGAGGAGATCGATGTTCGAATCTCGGTCGGGTGAACTGGAGGTGATTTTCCCAAATGGTTTTCCACTCTCCCTCCACGCAAATTCGGGTTCACTTCCTTTAGATTCAACCCTCCCAATTCTTAATACATTAGCATGATTAATACTTAGGCGTATAACCCAAACGGTTTGTAAGACGCGGTGCTAAGTATTATTATATTATTATTATTATTATTGTACTGTATCTTCCAGGGTAAATGAGGTGTAAACTTAATTTATCCTTAATGGTAGCAGTCTTACATTAATGAACCACACAATGAGCCAATCTTTAAAGCTTAGTCATAGTGGAACAATTGAGGCTAGCTTCAGCGTAAACATAAAGATACACAAGTAGATGCTACAGAAAAAAAGCAGTATAAACAGGTTAAAGTGTATACACTCGTCTTAAGCCAAGTAAATTATATACATTAAAGAGATGTGGGTGTTTAGTGTCAGAATTGATTATCATTTATCAAGGATCATCTAAGAGTAGGTGTTTTATTTTATCGCTGCATTCTACTACCCGTTAGGGTTATACACTTATGCACTAATTAGGCTAATGGTTTTAGTGATTAGGAAGGTTATATTTATAGGAAGTTCACCCGCAGTTGAGTGGAGGAAGAGTGAAAAACTATTTTGGAAAAAACATCATCAGTACACTCAACAGAGATTCGAACCTCGATATCCCCGTCCTCGGCAGTCTATTCTACTGCTAGAGTATCGCGTTAGACCACCGTAGCGGGTGTTGAAACTAGTCTAAATGTGTCACTTGAGTATACTAACAGTTCCCCACGACGCTTCCTTGTGGTGGATGGGGTGGTGAGGGGGGTTGGACCGGTAATGTGTGACCCGGATGGTGGTGTTTGCACGTGGGTGACCCAGGGTGTCCTAACAATCAGAGCAAGATACGTCGCCACCACGTGGCTTACAGCAGAGACTGGCACTTGGATTTATCGGGGCGGAGGTAAGGTCGAATCTTGGAACAGCCACCAACGACAATAATACACAAAATATAGTAGACATCACATTAAATTATTATTTCATTAATATCAATATTTTTAAACACTTAGAGTAAAACCATTTCTGCGTTTTTTAGACTGCCAATTTATAGTGTGAAACAAAAATTAGATTTATTCTTAAGATGCACTTATATCAGTCCAGATGCCAGATCATCACTCCCCCCATACCCCCAACCATCATCTACTTGTTAATATGTCAGGATAGCCTATCAACGGGTATGAGTTGTCGGACAGGAGCGATTAAAATAGTCAAACTCGTTGTGTGGATGGATTTATTATAGACTAAAGTAAATATTGTGATGTCTTGTGCTGGACAAAGACTATATATACAACCTAGTGTTTGTCAATCCTCTTACAAGCCTCAGAGTACTTCACACTCTTCATGTAGACAACCTAGTGTTATTCAATCCTCTTACAAGCCTCAGAGTACTTCACACTCTTCATGTAGACAAACTAGTGTTCTTCAATCTTCTTACAAGCCTCAGAGTACTTCACACTCTTCATGTATACAACCTAGTAATGTACATATGGGGAGTGTTTCACATGAACATAGCAAATAAAGCTGTGTACTTGTTTTTGGAAGATAAATTCGGCTATGTGTAATTTTCTGATGACTTTTTTTAATTCGAATATTTAAAAAAAATGGCTTTAACGATTTGGTTCAATTTGGGGTATCTTTTAAACTTATTGTATTATAAATAGTTATATAGAACTGTTTCTATAAATCATTTAATAGTAGTTAGCTACTGACTGATTTTTGTAAAATTTTATTTTTGTGAAAATAGCTCTAACGATTTGGTTCAAAGTTTATATCGTGGAATTATGTTATACCATCAATAATAATATATCTTTATTTACCCAAAATAAATTAATTTAAAGGTGTTTACTTATGAAAACTTGATTTTTTTTAAAATTAACATTTAAGATTGAATCCGAAATGGGAATCTGGGAATATTTTTTCTTGATAAATAAGAATTTTTTTTACAAATAATAAATCATTTTAGAATATTTTAAAAATATTTTTTTTTAAGTATATCTAAAATATTTGGTTTAAATTTTAAATATAAAGAGTTATAATTGTGATTAACAAGATTAAGTGTTTTATGAGGAACACATACCTAAGAGTATTTCACTCAAAAGCTATTTTTTGAAAATTATCTTTGAAGCCATAATACACAATAAGAGAAAGTTTGTACAAATGTGCCGGGATGTTTTGTATTCACATTAGAAGTTACATGTGTTTCTCTGACAACTAATAACCACAAAGGTGAAGTTTCACTTCTCTATTTGGTGTTATCTTACATTTACATAGATAGTTATTCAGACATACAGATGATGATTTCTCTCATTTAAAAGACTGCTAAAACTCCAGAGTATCAACATTCATAATATATTTAATGGAAATTACGAGAAAACGGAGTTACGTACCTATTTCAACAAAGGAACACTCATTTTAAAGTATAGGGGTCAAAAATGTCCTCAAAAATAGCAGATTTAAAATAAAGTACGGTTTTCCTAGCGAGTTTCCATATTTTCTGTTAGGCGCAGTCACTCACTTGTACAATCATTATTTGCTTACATCACCATGGAAACTATGATTTGTGTATGATTGTGTATCCATATCAATAAAATAATGAGTTTGTCTGTCATAAAAATCGCGCTATATTTAACGCTTACAGAGGTCTGCATTTTCAAGTTAGTAGATCGTATCTTCTATGAACGTGTGCACCTCAAAGCCGTAACCATACTATTTTGTCAATTTTTACTTTCTCTCTATCTAACAGGTAGAGAAAGTATGGTGATCGTCAAAAAAATCGAACTCGAGATTTTGATGAATCTTGACGTTTCATGGCTCCCTGAATCAAAAAAAGTTGTTTTTTAATTTCCGTCTGTCTGTCTGTCTGTCTGTCTGTACCTCCAACTAGAGCCTAAACTATTTTACCAATTGAGCTAAAACTTGATATCTATGGTTTTCATAGGGTTCCCCCGAGGGATTTTTGGAATTGGATATCTACCCCTAAAATTAAGGGTAGTTTACTGAAGGGTAAAAAGAGAAAAAGTTGATTTTCTCAAAATCGGCTCTAACGATTTTGATTAAACTTCATTTATAAACATTAATAAATATTCCAAACAAAATGTCTACTCTCAATATTTCGGCAAAATCGTTTTAAGGGCTCCGGTCTGATGCGTAAATTAAGATTTTTTATAATAGCTCCGAAACTATTTGAGATATGAAATTACTTAGCATTACAAATATGTATATATATTTATAATACAAATATTTTATTCGAAACGTATTTTTATAAAATCAATAACTTTCAATCTATACGCAATTATATATATTTTTTAACTTTTTTGGACATTAAAGTTTAAGTATTGCGACCATAAAAAATACTAACCTGAAATGTTGATGGATGTCGACGTCTCATGACCCCCCGAACCCTAAAAAAATAGTCTTTAATGCTGTCTGTCTGTGTGTCTATTAAAACTTAAAATTAAGCTTGGTTTTATAAAGGGCGAAAAGAGAAAAAATAGGTTTTCTCAAAATCTGCTCAAACGATTTTGATTAAAATTCGTATATAGGCGTTGATTAAGATTATAAATAAACTGGCTATTTTCATTTTCCTATGAAAATTATTTTTAGGGTACTTTACAGAACCTAGAGCAGAAAGACGGCATAGTTATTGTGTACCATAATGTCCGATCTCTTCACAAAAATATGGCAAACATCCTTGCAGATGACTGGTATTCACGCTGAGACATTGATAATTTCTGAAACTGAAACAATCCCACAAGACTTTCTCCAAATTCCAAATTTTAAGATATTTTTCAGATCTGATAGTTTTAGTGTCCGACGCCCAAGAGGATTATTATGTTTGGCAAAGAAAGACATGAAAATTCAAACATGTAAGCACATTTCAATAGAAAGTTCTGTTTTCGGAATAGATATTATAGGTTTCAAAATTGGGAATGTCACTATCATCACAGGGTACAAATCACCTAGTACACCTAACATTGAGTTTGTCACTGCTTTTAACAAATTAATCCTTCTGATAGATCTGATGTAATACTATTAGGAGATTTTAACTATAATATTATTGGACATAAAGACTATTTTTTGTTGGAATTAATGAGCAAATATAGTTTGAAACCCATTCTGAAGTCTGACGAGTCTACGACAAACAACGATACGCAGATAGATGTAATTTTCAGTAATATGACGATAACCAGATTTGGAGTGTACGAAAGTTGTTTTACAGACCATAAACCAATTTACTGTGAATTTATAAATTAGTTTCCCGACACTCCGATTTATTTATTATATGTAAATACATAAATCTTTATTGTTTATATTATTAAAATTAGAGGTCAAATCTTCTGTCCTGTTTTCAAGTGTTATTACTTCCTACTAATTTGATTTTACCTTTACACAAGCAACAACAAATAGTCAAAAACTAGTATTCACTATAGCTAATATTGCGCTTTCACATTCTTTCATTAGTTATTGATTTCTTAGATTTCTTTCTGTCTTCCCTCCATTCATCTCTAGTAATATAATTTTCATAAATTGGAACATGTAAAGCAGATCAGAGTTTCCAAACTGTCAGCAAATGGTTCAAATACCATTTTATTATGGCCTTTAAAACATTAAACTGTTAGAAATGCTGTTAGGTGGACAAAGATGCTCCTCTTTTCTCATTGATTCTATATCATTGTATATTATTTTATGCGTGTTCTTATGTGGAGTGGTGATGATACAATGTACATTATTCCGTTCAGAAATCTTACGAGTTTATAGAAAGAGAGAGAAAGTCTGTGTGGTGCGCCTTACCATTTATTTTAATTACTCAAAAACAGGATCGGAAACAACAAAAAGTATAGTTTTTTCTTCTTGTTTGTAGCAAAGCGTTTCTCGGGTATTTTTGCAAGTCTGTAAATACAATATTTATCTTTGGTTATAATTATAATAACTCAATACTTATTTAAGTGATATGGTGAAAAGTTAGAAAAATTAAGACCAAAAATTATATATACCAAACAAACTAAAGATAGGTTAAAAAAATAGCATTTCTGCTTTTCTTTCTCATCTATCTTTAAATATTTTTCTCTATGACAAGATGGCCGTTATAAAATCCGTTCCTTGAAAATATTTGAGCAATATTCTTCAAGGGAATTAATTTACTAGACTGAAGATATTTTATTTACTTTCATAGTTAAAATCAATGTGTGTTTCACTATTTAATATCTATCAAACATACTGAGAGTCATTATTTGCCCACACAGTTTTAGACAAATATTCTAAGAATACTAAAACATAAATTGGAGCATTCACCGAACAATCCATTAGTAATAATATAAATAAAATATAAAGTAGATTTGTTTGTAACTTCAAGACCAAGAAAGTTACATGAATGTAGTGGTAAACTTGAGTGTGTTCAAAGTTCTAGGTAGTGTTCTGTTAATATAATTGGTTTCCTACTATTGTTTATTTTTTCCAAAGTTCTTCAAGTGAAATGTCACGTTTGTGCTCTTACTGCTTATCCCCTAATGTCTACCAAGCAGACGTTTCAATATTACATTATATATTTCTCAATCATATTACACACACATTAGATAATTTTGCTAAAAATGATAAGTTTAAATTTATCTTAAGAGTCAAAACATACCTCATGAAAGATTAATAATTAAAAAACTTTCTGTTAATTTTATAATATGGGCCTTTTTTTATCATAATTTTACTATATAGATCCAAAATTCCCCTCAAAGCTATAAGATACCACAGATATGTAATATTCATAAAATAAACATGATTTAATTTAATGGTCTTCCAAAATTACAATATTTAAGATACATTAGTAACAATAACTTAAAAAATAGTATATAATTAATAAATTAAGGAAAAATTAGTGGATAGAAAATTCGTTTATAAATGTAACTGTTTTAGCAAGCGATACCTACCTAATAAAGCAGTAATGCTCTCTGTGCAAGCACCAGTTATATGGAAAAATTAAAAAGTTCCTAAGTTGCATTTTTATTTAAATTCATGCACACATAATCAGAGCAACTAAACACACACAGAATAATTAAAAATAAAATGAGCAAAGGAAAAAATTAGACCAATCCAAGAAATTAAAGAAACCACAGGAAATACCATCAATTTTAGACGAATCAGATAGCTCCATGACAACGCTTTCTATTGGTCAATTGGTATGTTCTACCATAAATTAGGTGTTCTCTATATTGGTGATTCAGTCTACTCTACTATAACCTAACAGTCAATATTTGCTAAGACAGGTCTCTTGTAACTATTTTAATATACTGTAATTATGTTTTAATTTCTCATTAATGGTATCAAGGATATCTTAAATTTCAATGTTTGCATTTCTATACTCTTCTGTATATTATTTTAGGTTATTCAGAACTGAGGGCCAGTGATTTAGTGGCTTGTGTAGTAATATAGGCTTAATAATAATTGTAATTTCAATGTCAGGTGTTTTAATGATAACTACACACCTATTGGCTAGGCCGGGTGTATATTAAGTGTTGTATGTTGTTCATCAATCTGAAATCACATCAAACTAACATACGGCCTCTCAAATATACTAGTATTCAAAGTGTGACAAATATTTAACTTAAATATTATTATTCTCATATTCGTTCTAATTGTTAAGGAAAATAGAAATTTGATATTATGTGTGTTATTCGCTCTTAAATCTATAAAATTAGTAAAAATATTCTAGCCCATTTTCCTACTGAAAATTTAGAACATTATCTAGTGTTTAAAATCACGTGGTCTGCTTCAGTGGTAAAATGGGCTAAGGCGTCACTCTCACAATAGACTGGACTGCTGATGAAAGAGAGATCGAGATTCGAAACTTTATCCGGTGTATTTAGGTCCGGTGTACATAGGCCCGGTCTTATAAATATTGCTATAAGGAGGTTAAAGTTAGCTACCAGATAAAGGTTATTACCTACTTTAATATTTTACGAGTATTATGAACTGAATTTATCTGCTGGATAGTTATCTGTAGGATAAATATATTTTTATGCATAAAACGCAAGGTTGGTACTGTTTTTACTGATGTACGCATGCGTACAACCTGGTTAGTAGCTACAACGCTTAACATATGTTAAATAATGGCAGCTAAACGAGTGCGAGTAAACAGATGGCGTCACGTGGGTGCAGAACAGTGGCGCAGGAACTAGGGGGTACGGGGGTAAATTTACCCCCCCTCCAAAAATTGAGGGAGGTAAAAAGTATCATTTTTACCCCGCCCCCCCCAAAATAATATAGTAAAATTTTAGATAATGTAAACATCTTATTGAGGCAAGATACAAAGTTCACACTAAAGTAACATAATAAAAATAAAATGTGCTTGGAGCATACACTGAAGAGATTTTGAAAACTCTGATAGTGATACCAGCTACATCAGCTACTGCAGAAAGAAGTTTTTCAATGCTTGTATGTATTAAAAACTATCTTCGCTCCACGATGAGGCAATGTATACTAAATCACCTGAGAGGCTCAACAAAATTGAAATTGCAAAACTGGTTAGTGGTTTTATAGCTAGTAACAAATATAGGGCAAAGGTGTATTGAAATCTACTTTAATTTTCAGTGTTTCATAATTTTTAGTATAGCTGCATCATATACCACTTCTCTTAATATGTTTTGTATGTATTAATTCTATTGTTTGGAATAACTAAAATAAGTGAGAAAAATGCACAGGTGGGACCATTAAATACTGGTATCCCTCATTATACGCGATCTCACTTTACGCCTTTTCGCTATAACGCGATTCAAAGAAATAAAAAAATAATGCATAGTCAGCTGTAATTTCGCAGTCATCCTGTGCAGTGGTGGTGTGACCTTGTGTACACACATTCCAGTGAAAGCGTTGAACTTTACTGTACAGTTTGGTGTTAAGGAGGTGGTATTGACAACATAGGATATGCATGTGCAGAAGTTAAACAGTCCTGTATGAAGAGAGTTTGGAAAAATGTTTGGCCTGAAGTTTCTGATTCTCATGATTTTGATCCTGACCACGAGCTTTCCAATTCAAGACATGGCATCGTTGCCATAGCATGGATTTGGGGATTTAGACCAGGAAAATGTGGGTGAATTGCTCCAATCCCACTCAACAGAACTCACCAATGAAGATCTTCTAGAAATGGAGAATGGCATAAATAATGAAGAGGAAGAGCCTTATGTTGTTTAGCCTATCAAACAACTTTCAATAAAACAATTTGCTGATTTATTTAAGCACATTTACAGTGCAATTAGAATCATTGAAGAGAATGACACTAACATGATTAGAAGCACCAAAGTTGCCAGAGAGATCCAGAATTCTTTGGCTTGCTACAAATAACTAAATAGAGCGAGGAAAAATGCTGCCCGTCAGTTGAGTCTTGACCACTTCATCAAATAAATTGAAAATCGTCAGTCTAAAGATCCATGGCCTTCACAACAGCAAAAGCTTACCATTCCAGGGACTTTAAGAAAGCAGGAGCGTATCGTCCAAGGGTCTTTCGAAAAACTAAAACCTACCATCCAAGAGTCTTCAAGAGAGCAAGAGCCTACCATCCCAGGGCCTTTATGCCAGCAAGAGCTTACCGTCCTAGGGCCTTCATTCCAGCAAGAGCTTACCATCCCAGGGCCGTCAAGAGAGAAAGAGCTTACCATCAAAAGCAAGATAGTGATAATCCAGATTTTCCAAATTCAGTTATTTTATCATGTGATTGAAGACTAACAGTAAGTGTACCTGTAGCTTTGTATTATTTAGATACATTGATTAAAAATTGTGTTTGTTTACAAAGTTCAGGGGATTGAAGATTGGCAATAGGTGTAGGCTACCTAATGCATTGTACTAGTTATATAAATTTAAAAAATGGTGTTCATTTGCAAGTCTTAGGTTTTTATTTCCTTTGTAGTAATCACCATATCACTCATGTTAAAATCATTTCACTTGCATTTTCGTATTACGCAATTATTTATCAGAACCAATCACTCGCATAGTGTGAGGGACAGATGTATTACATTTTCCTGTTCTTTTTTTTATCTCAAAAATGTTACCCCCTATAAGAGCACACGGTTATTTTTACCCCCCCCCCCAAATAAAAACGTTCCTGCACCACTGGTGCAGAAGCTAGGTTGTCTTACAAGTAATAATTTCGGTGTCTGCCAAAATGTGACCAACAGTTCGGTACAACGTTTACAAAATTTCATTTATTGTACTCACATTTTAATAATTTGTTCTTATATAACTATAACTCTACAAATAGCTTGTCAGTTTTTATAAAAGTGTGAATTAAATGTTCTAACTTTATAAGCGTATAACCCGAACGGATAGTAAGACGCGGTGCTAAGTATGATCATTCTAACTTTATATATATAATTAGAGCCTAAGTCTGTACCTACTAAAATCGTAAACCAAGATTTTAACCTTAAAACAGATTCTGTTGGGTTAAACATCATGAAAAAAAAAACGCGTCACTATGGCAAAGCCAATTTTAACTTTCAGATAAAAGTTATCAGGTACCTAATCATCCTGATAAAAATGTGATGAATTTTATCTGACAGATAAATGCTATCTGGCAGTCATAAGACGCACTTTTTTTAACTTATTGACCAGATAAAAATATTTATCGGCCAGATAAATATCTATCCAGGTATCATAAGACCGCCCCTTAGGGTATTTTCTTCGTATTTTTTTTTTACTATCCCTTCACGCAAATTCAGATACACTCTCTTTAAATCTTCCTTCCTAGCCCCTAACATACTAGCGTTATTATTACAACATAATAGTTTAGCCCGTACGAGTGGTGAAACATGGTGTTAAAAACGGCTTAGTGTGAATTAGATTTAGATAATATAATATTAGGTATCTAAATCAATTTTACATTGCTTACTGTGGGCTCTTTTCCCCTTAATTGACTATTATAGTGCCTAGATCACATATTTTAAATGCCTAGTTGCCTGCCTATTTTAAACATTTTTAGTGCCTAAGAATCCACACCCTACTGATACCATTTGAACTCTTAGCTGTACTTGAATGTTGTGATAAAGTTACGCCCCTTAGTGTTTCAACGAATTAAATATGTAATGTTTCACTCCAAAATCCAAAAAATTGTCTTCCTTATTAATATTTTATTGGTTGGTAAATAAAAATACTAACATTTCCAGAAGAAATTTATAGATACCAAACATCGAAAATATATTTTTAAAATAATGAATGGTTTGAACCTCATAGAATAATGAGGGAAGGAAATCCTAGCTCTCCATAGATTGGTTGAATTTCAACCGTAACGTTAAATAATATTTATTGTATTATTTTGTTTATTATATCAGAAAGTGGGTCACCTATAGCTTAGATTAAAATTTTAATCATGGAAGAAAGCCCAGAAATTATATATATACTACATTTAACTTTAAAATAGATTAAAAAGCTTTTTTATTAATAATATTCATACTTATTTGGCAAGGAGTAATTTAATAATGATGAGATTAAATCTTTATTGCTATACAAATAAGGAGAAAGGAATAAAAGAAAAGAAAAGAAGAATTAATTTTAAAAAGCTTTTACTAAATACTATCGTTATAAAAAACTGAGATATTTGAACGACAGCCATCTTAAAGACTTATTTGTTTTACTTATTCATCAATTATGTTTGTAAATTTAACGAGTAATTAATTATCTCCAAACATATTTTTATTGTAACTTCTACGCATGTAAAGTCAGTTTTTGTGTGGATGAATTTTATGACATTTGGAAATAAAACGAAATCTTTTCCAAACTCTTTTCTTGCTTCCTTTCTACTTTGAGGGCTTACCACCTAGTTTTTTGCTCCATCTTCTCACGTGGAACACAACGTGTGAGTGTCTCATATCGACGGTGGTAGCGGTTAAAGGAACCATGTGGACTCCTTGACGTGCCAAGTGTGTAAACCTCACTGGAGCTTGTTCTGTTCAACAGTTGACGCCACACAAAGTCAAGGATTAACAGGGGTCGATGCCTTGCACCCAGAAACACAGACATTCCATTCGGAAAGTTGTTTGTCTTTTGCGGTTGTTTTCATGAAGTCCCAAAACCTTGTTTTACTGATTGCCACAACCATCTTACCTGGGGAACTCCAAGCCATTCATATGTTGACCGATACATTATTTCAACTGGAAATTTAAAAAAATTAGGCTTGGCCTTTTCATCAGACGTTTATCTTATATATAAAATATCAATCCATCTTTATTACGTATAAGTGTACATCGTGTACATATATATGTATACAGGGTGAATATTTATTGGTCCCCGACCCGATGGGAGGTGATTCCTTATGAAAAAAATAAGTAAGAAATATATGGACGACTTTTTTCCCCAGGAATGATTACTAAGGGAGTTATGAGCCCTTGAAAATCGTGTTTTAGAATTATTTTATATTACAATTTTTTTTTAATTCAGCTAAAACAACAAATCCCTGAATAATGCTTTGTCAAATTAAGATGTTAAATTTCTGAAAACTTGGTTTGTAATATCATCCCCCTTCAATGAATAATGGGGGTTGCCACCCTATTTTCACATTGAATTGTGTAACGTATCAGGATCAAGCTGTAATACTCTTAAAGATAGAGTCAACAGCTTCTATTTGAAATAATATTTTATAAAATCAATATTTATTTGAGTTATAGGCAAAGGTGTTGTGTAACACTGAGCTCTAATTGATTTTTAATGAAGAATTATTAATCGACTAGTCTAAATTAACAAAAAAAGGGTTGTCTTCTCGGAATTCTCTCAGTCTCACCATTTTCGAAAAAGTCACATGTTTAATATTTCAATACAGGACGTTAGTGCCTTGAAGTTAGGCAGCCGATTGTGCAGTGTTGCAAGATAAAGTAAGGGTGGTAACTCACCCCCATTTAATCAGTGATGGGGGATGATATTAACAATCAAATTTTCGGAGTTTTAACATCTTAGACCAACAAAACATTATCCAGGGATGTGTGGTTTCAGCCCAAATTGTTTCTGATATTTGTACATAAAACCATTTTAAAACGCGATATTCAAGTGCTAATAGTTCTCTCAGTAATTACTCTCGGGGAAAAAATCATCCATTTATTGTCTATTTATTTTTTCATAAGTAATCACCTCCCAGCGGTTTGGAGACTAATAATGACTCACCCTTTATAGTATGTAAATACTTTTTATAGTCACGATAAAACCATTATCATGAATCTAAATCACATATGGCCTGGATTCGAAAAACTTTATAAGAAAAAGAAATCAACAGCAAATATTTTTTTTAAATATTTCTTTCATTAATAATTTTAGTAAATAAATTTTTAATTTCAATTTAATATAGAATACAAACAAATCCTTAGAAATCTTTGTTTTTTTCACTACATTTGAGTTATATTAAAATGTTAATTAATGTTGAACACTCGTTTTTTAGTAAATAATATGAAAACTATTGCTACCCAATAGCTCAGAAAGTGATCCTGGAATCCTAACAAATCACTTGAATGTTGGGATTTAGACCTTGAATATCAGGGTTAAAATCCCAACCAGGTGTCATGTAAAGGTATTTTACTATCAAGTAATTTGTCATCATCTCTTGGAACAGTTATGATGTATTTTATTTAAAGTTACCACCCTTACGCTGCTGCGGCTAGCTCGGAATGTCACATAAGACTATAAAAATAAGGAATAATTTCTACAAGCCACTTCGGATCAAAAAATATGCTGCTGGCTAAAGTAAACAAACTCAAGAAAATATATTCGCTATTCAATTCCTTTTTATATCATTGAATAGAAGCAGGCATCGAAGGAGAAGTTAGTTATGATATTACAAATTTAAGTTATTTAAATATTTCCATGCAATTAAATTATTTTTATGAATTTCATTTATATTGGTCTAATCATTTTACTAAACCGCAACTATACTGTTATAGCTGTGACACAATAACAAATCTAGTATGTTTGATAATTACGGTTGCGGCCGCAACTAAATATCATTATCTTAAATTATACAATGACACCTGGACACGGGAGTCGGACACGGGCTTAGTACACCAATGATTTTACCACTGAGCTATCCAGGAATCGTCCCGTGGCCAGAGTCATTCTTCACTCATGTGTTAAGGCAGAGTCTGTGATAGACGTGTGGAGATTGTTAGCTACTTATGAGTGATCGCTTAAGATTACGAGCTATCAGATAATACAGCTGACGATTCCATCACAGATTCTGCCTTAAAATATGAGTGAAGGATGACCCTGTGTTCAGGACGATTCCAAGATAGTTTAGTAGTTAGAGCATTAGCGTAATAGGTCAAAGGTCCCGGGTTCGATTCCCGTGTCCAGTTTTCATTTATCAATTTAAATAATACAAAGCATTAAAATATATATAATAAAATATTATTTAAATAATACAAGCATTATAAAAATATTGATGAGGCACTCTTTGGATGAAATCTTAAAAATTATTAGGTAAAATTCTGTTCTTTGTGCCAGCAAGTAAAAATACGTTAAGATCATAATTGGAAACTCACGATGGTTTCAAGAGATATTCCCGAAATTCATTAAAAATATATATGTGCTCTTGAAAAATCAATGTTTTAGAAACTGTAGTTGTTCCACTGCTTGCTTAAAAATACAGTTCAAAAAATATATCTTTGATAAGGAAACTTTGGGGTCGTCCATAAGCTACGTAACGCTTTGAGGGGGGTAGGGGGAAGCTCTAATGTCTACATGCTTTTACATGGGGTTAGGGTGGGGTATATCAAATTGTTATGTAACATAGATCTTATACTCACATTCTAATGTTCAAAAATAATATTATTGTTCATGTGTTCACCTTTGATAAACATACTTCTGAATATTTGTGGCGTTGAAAGTTCAAGTTTAGCACTTACTATTTGTTTATCAATATTTCGAATGCGCTTAGGTGTTATTGTTTGCCCGAGACTATAAAAGCCAATCACATTCGAAAATACATATTTTCATGCGCATGACAGTGACATGTTTATACTTATTGCACTTGTTTAAACTTGTCCAATCTACTGACCCCCTAACCTGCTTTTAGTTGGATAACAGCTGTCAGTCGAAGAGGCCTTAATTTATAGGTATAGTTAAGTTTGAGTATAATTTAGATGCTTACTGTGTAGCGCACCTCCTTAGTTTACCCAAGAAACTAAGGTCGGTGTGCAACAATGTAAAAGCAGAGACAACAAAAATAAGAAAAAGAACATAAATTTGCAGAGGAGCCGATAGGACTATAACAAAACAATGGGCATTAAAAAGGTTCATGTGTTCTGTTTACCCGAAGCCACTCAACAGAATTTCTCATGATATTAAAAGGTTGAAGATATTCCCAGAAGGGGAAGGTTTACGTGACAACACAAAAAATGGTATTAATATCTTTGGTTATTTTATTGATATATAATGATGATATAAGAATATGGCCCCAAAGGGGAAGATAAATATACATAAGTATTATTCGAATAAGTTAACTATTAAAAATGTTTACAATCCATCTAAAAAGTCGATACCTCAAATCTCATGACAACAAGGTAATGCATGAAAAGCATTTAAATTTGATATTTACAAAATTTAACCCAAGTGGATAAATATATATTAAACATTTAACGATAATTCAAGTTTTCTAGCTATCTCAAAAAATAGACTTCTCAACTCGCCTATCAACAATGATAAAACTTTAAAGTAATAAAGTTTGATATTTACGTATTTTACAAAAAATGGATAAATATATATATATTAAACATTTAACAATAGTTTAAAGTTTTCTATCTGTCTCAAAAATTAGACTTCTCAACTCGCATAACAACAATGATAAATCTTTAAAGAAATAAGGTTAAATATTTACGTATGTTACCAAAAGTGGATAAATATATATATTAAACATTTAACAATAGATTAAGTTCTCTATCTGTCTCAAAAATAAGACTTCTCAACTCGCACAACAACTATGATAAAACTTTAAAGTAATAATGTTTAGTAATTACTGTTCCAAAGTCAAACAGGCTATAAAGTTCGCCGATAAAAGTTATCATTTCATTCCAATTCATTACAAAGATTTACAGAACGCGACCCAAAGGTGGTCTTTACGTCCACCCAACAACAATAATGATTCTAAGTTAGATTTAGGTGAAAGAATTTTTAAATACAAAGTTTAAGCCGAAAAAGAATTTTGACGTACATTGTCCGAAAGGGAATTTTTACCTTTTTCTCATTCCAAACACCTATGTGTGTTCCTGGAGTAAGCCCAGACAAGAGTGACGTTCAAAACATGCTAGCCCAATATATACACTAGTTTATTCGCTCAGAGAGGGGAAGAGGGGGAACAAAAACAAAGGAAAAACACATCACAAGACGGGGAAAGAAAGAACGACTAGAGGGGAGGGGAATGTTGGAAAAGCATCTAGAATGAAAGTTTTCCATAGAACATGGGTGTCTTAGGCGCATACGTCACATTTATTCCCATCATGCTATGCGCACCTTGCAAAACAAGCTTCAGTCAGTCAGTCTAAATACACAGTTGAATGTGCGCGGAGGTGCGAGAGCTCGCTTGGAGACGTGATACCAAAACACAGTATAATTGGACTACGGTGAGCCAACTCTTTATTTACATCGTTCTTGTTTAGTTGTGGACTTAGTTTCTTCTTGTAGCTTAATAGCACTAAACGCTACAACTGCACATTCTTTCACATAGGCCGTGAATAATCGCTTGTGTTTGTACAGAAACAAAAGGAATTTCTTCAAAAAGAGGATACTTGTTCATTGCTTGCATATAAATAGCGATATCCAGAAAAAAAACACAGTGGAAGAGTCTCAATAAGTTGTAGTAGTGAAATAGAAAGAAGCAAAAGTACAAAATTTATCTCGAGGAAAGTTTGAGGAGACCATCAACAGTGTTATTTCTTCGTACCAGCAGCATATTAAGAGAAGTAAAGCTTCAAATATCATTAATTATTTTCAAAAGGTAGGTGTATAAGCCTATAGCTTGTCTCTTCTGATACATCTAGTGTGTGTGTATATAAATGCAACTATTATACACCTGCTCCGGTGGCCGCACTGTCTAAATTGTCAGTCTCTCAGTAGACTAGACGGCCGATGTTGGGGAGATTGGATTCAATTACCAATCAGGTCTACTGAGGGTTGCTTTTCCTAAATGGTTTCCCACTCTCCCTCCATGCAAATTCTGGTAGGATTTCTTTAAAATTCTACCTTTTTAGTATACATTTTGTAGGGTGGTATAGTCAAATTGTGGTTATTCTAATTTTTTTTATTATATTCATCTAAGAGAGTAGGAATGAGGAAGGCAAAATTCTAGAGATAATCTACCCTCATTGACGTGGAGAGATATTATAAAACCATTTAGGAAAAGCCATTCTGAGTACACCCGACAGGTATTCAAAACCCGATCTCCGCTTCATTGGCCATCTTGTCTTTTTCAAGAGTGAAGCCAGGATCTAGGATTGATGTTGGAACGAAACATGAGTCTAGGTATTGATAAGTTAACTAAAGTAAAATTGTAGATTAATCCAAAATATAAGTTAGAAAAGTTGTATGCCTAGAATTGTTTGAATAGCTTTCCATACGATAAACATAGAACTATCAAAAAAGTGCACAATATTAAGAAAGATGTCTTCCTCCAACGTCAAGCATCTGATGTGGGCACTTTAACATCATCAAAGGGCCATCCTAGCCAGCACATAGTAGTGCCGTCTGGCACTTACTCAGATCGCAAACCTGACATCCATAACATAAATATAGCAGAGGTTTTTTCCTCATGAATCTGAGGAATTTGAATTCAACGTCTTTATGTCTGTACTTGTCTGTCTTATCTGTTTGTACCCATAAATAATAATACTCTCTGAAATCATTTATGTTCAGGATTTAAAATAAATTTTAAGAAGTATTCATACTAAATCCCTCCCTTAGTATCACAAAACTTCCCTTTGAAATAATGACATTAGTTTTCGTGACAAAAGTTACGTCTCACAGGTTAGAGAAGGGGGGGGGGGGGCTATATCAAATATCTACATGGTGTTACATGGGGGAAAGTGGGCTAAAAAGGTGAGAAAAAAGCGTTATGTGGTTTATGGACGACCCCTATCGCTTAAAGCAGGCATCTACGCTTATAAATGAACTCGAGTTTTAGAAGAAAAAACAAAATGTTCGCTAATAATCTTACCAAATAAATTGCGAGATTTGTTGGAGGCAATTTTATACGAGACTTCCCACAATGTTGACCTCTAATTTGAAATGGATTATTTTAAAACATAAGTGAAAGCGTGGAGGTTTAGGAAACCTCCAAACTCTAAATTTAAAGATTAATAAATTGTTGCTATAATTTTTAGATTTATATATACACTGAACGATATCAAACATTATTGGGATCTCAAAATATGCTCTGAATTTTTTAATTTTACTATAGTTTATGAAATTGCTTTATATCAAATTGTAATTATTTTTATAAATATATGTCTAAACATGTTACCTGTTGAGGCATAATTAATTAAAACATAGTGTGTACTGATACTAGTGTTCCCAAAATATAACATTTCAGAAGACCCAAAAATTTCACAAATCTTGAAAAACCGATTAAGTTTTTCCAATAAATATGCTAAATCTTACTAATAACAAACACAATTACTCCTCACGGGATGGGATGGACACGGATGTATTTTAATAGAGTAAAAATATAAATACGAATATAAGATCTTGGGAAAGCAACTTGTTATATAAACCTGAGTTCCTGTTCTTGAATTAACTGACATCTTAGCCAGTCCTAATAGTTACTAATCACCCGCTTCGGTGGCCGAATGGTCTAACGCGCTATTCTCGTGTTGGACTAGACTAACGATAACGGGGATATTGAAGTTAAAATCTTGGTCGGGTGTACTGAGGGTGGTTTTTACTAAATGGTTTTCCACTCTTCCTCCATACAAATGTTGGTACACTTCCTCTAAACATAACATTCTAGGTTGCTTTGTGCTACGTTTGCTATCAAGAGATCAGCGTTTGTATTTAGTCTCACTCGCCTGTAATCTTTTTGAATAATTAATTCGATGCTAACTTTTTGGGTGATATTCATTCAAGCTGAGAGTGGATTGAACTCTCTTCCCCGCACAGCTACACTGAACATCGTACCGCTGAGGGAGCTGAACAACCGGTGTTCAAGCTGAGAGTGGATTGAACTCTCTTCCCCGCACAGCTACACTGAACATCGTACCACTGAGGGAGCTGAACAACCGGTGTTCAAGCTGAGAGTGGATTGAACTCTCTTCCCCGCACAGCTACACTGAACATCGTACCGCTGAGGGAGCTGAACAACCGGTGTTCAAGCTGAGAGTGGATTGAACTCTCTTCTCACAACTACACTGAACATCGTACCGCTGAGGGAGCCGAACAACCGGTGTTCAAGCTGAGAGTGGATTGAACTCTCTTCTCACAACTACACTGAACATCGTACCGCTGAGGGAGCTGAACAACCGGTGTTCAAGCTGAGAGTGGATTGAACTCTCTTCCCCGCACAGCTACACTGAACATCGTACCGCTGAGGGAGCTGAACAACCGGTGTTCAAGCTGAGAGTGGATTGAACTCTCTTCTCACAACTACACTGAACATTGTACCACTGAGGGAGCCGAACAACCGGTGTTCAAGCTGAGAGTGGATTGAACTCTCTTCTCACAGCTACACTGAACATCGTACCGCTGAGGGAGCCGAACAACCGGTGTTCAAGCTGAGAGTGGATTGAACTCTCTTCCCCGCACAGCTACACTGAACATCGTACCGCTGAGGGAGCTGAACAACCGGTGTTCAAGCTGAGAGTGGATTGAACTCTCTTCTCACAACTACACTGAACATTGTACCACTGAGGGAGCCGAACAACCGGTGTTCAAGCTGAGAGTGGATTGAACTCTCTTCTCACAGCTACACTGAACATCGTACCGCTGAGGGAGCCGAACAACCGGTGTTCAAGCTGAGAGTGGATTGAACTCTCTTCCCCGCACAGCTACACTGAACATCGTACCGCTGAGGGAGCTGAACAACCGGTGTTCAAGCTGAGAGTGGATTGAACTCTCTTCTCACAACTACACTGAACATTGTACCACTGAGGGAGCCGAACAACCAGTGTTCAAGCTGAGAGTGGATTGAACTCTCTTCTCACAGCTACACTGAACATCGTACCGCTGAGGGAGCCGAACAACCGGTGTTCAAGCTGAGATTGGATTGAACTCTCTTCTCACAACTACACTGAACATCGTACCACTGAGGGAGCTGAACAACCGGTGTTCAAGCTGAGAGTGGATTGAACTCTCTTCTCACAGCTACACTGAACATCGTACCGCTGAGGGAGCCGAACAACCGGTGTTCAAGCTGAGAGTGGATTGAACTCTCTTCTCACAGCTACACTGAACATCGTACCACTGAGGGAGCCGAACAACCGGTGTTCAAGCTGAGAGTGGATTGAACTCTCTTCTAACAGCTACACTGAACATCGTACCGCTGAGGGAGCCGAACAACCGGTGTTCAAGCTGAGAGTGGATTGAACTCTCTTCCCCGCACAGCTACACTGAACATCGTACCGCTGAGGGAGCTGAACAACCGGTGTTCAAGCTGAGAGTGGATTGAACTCTCTTCTCACAGCTACACTGAACATCGTACCACTGAGGGAGCCGAACAACCGGTGTTTCTTATTAAAGGTGCAGATGTAGGGAACGCGTGATAAGGCAAAACATTTTTTGGCAAAAACAAAACCAAACATTGCTTCAGCACAAACATAGAGTTTAATTTTCTTCACATGATGATATCAACAGTTGTTAAATATTTATCATGAGCATAGCGGCATTTCGAGAGAAACATTTTAAATGAACAGAAAAAGATATCATTAAATCCAAGGATGTCCTTGACAGATATTCAACAATCTTTGAGATAACCATTTGAAAAAAAGTAAACTATATGTTTCAATTGGGGAAATATTTTATTTCTTTTAACCAAAAAAAGTTTGTATATAAGAACTACAACAATATTTCCCTGAACTCGCGTTTCGTTACACTCCCAATACTTGCTTTGTAACCTGAAGAGAGTGGTAGAGGATGTCATTTACCGTGATACGTTCTTCTCTCTTCTGAAATTGTATTGTAAGATGAAAGACAAAAGGAAGCATATCAGAAGGCTGGTGGCTCAGCTTATTTGTAAAACAAATAACACACCAGGTGATTGATTCCATCAGAGCATTTTAAATTCTCCCAGTAAATGTCAATGCTTAGGACTTCACATACAGGGGCGGCTGCCGGGGTACTATTTCGAGGGGGCGTCAAACAAATCACCAACCTAACCTAACCTGGGCGTAATAGTGGATATGTTGAACAAAACAATCGTTCACTTTTTGAAACTAACATAAAATATGACAGATTGATATATTTTTTGGGTGGATAAAATTAGAGACAGTCCCACTCTCAAAAAGTGATTTTACATCCATAATTTTTTTTAAAAAATTGCTCCCGAAAATGGTAATTTACAATTATTTCGAAAGCCGTTCACTATACTATTGTATCATACTATGATAGTAAAAAACAAAGACAAATACGTTTTCTAAGAAACAAGGTGTTCTTTGTAATCCTAGCCGTTCTTGCACAATCTCGCAGTGAAATGTTTGAAGTATGGTTAATATTTGTGGAGTTTCTCTTCAGATTAGTTTCCTATCATGACCAGGCTACGTCAGGTTTGGGATTGCCAGGTTTGGGGACTATTTTCCCATAATGCTTGGGTAACGTTAGGTATAGAGATTCTAGGTTTGGGGACTATTTTTCCATAATGCTTGGGTAACGTTAGGTATAGAGGTTCTAGGTTTGGGGACTATTTCCCCATCATGCTTGGGTAACGTTAGGTATAGAGGTTCTAGGTTTGGGGACTATTTCCCCATCATGTTTGGGTAACGTTAGGTATAGAGGTTCTAGGTTTGGGGACTATTTCCCCATCATGCTTGGGTAACGTTAGGTATAGAGGTTCTAGGTTTGGGGACTATTTCCCCATCATGCTTGGGTAACGTCAGGTATAGGAGGGACAAACCTTCCTCCGGATGATATAAATACAATTTTAATGGCGGTCTGAGGGGAAAATACTTGTTTCCGTGTCACACACAAGCTATTGAGGAATATGCTAATGTTACAGAGGTTTCCGGCTAGCGGAGCGGGCCATTGAGAAAAGATGGTTTCAGTCACTCTCCAATGGAATCAAGCCGGGAAATGATCTCTTTGGAAACAAAAACCTATTAAGAATTCTAATGGGGCTTAAAATGCTGTAACGATTATATTTTACACAGCCCTTTTGACCAATTAATATAGTTAATCAGATATAATCAAATTTATTTAATATATATTATATTTCGCAGTAAATATCTACGTGTTGTCAAAAGAACGGAACCGTAATATTCAGCGCCGGTCACTAGATTGGATAAATCTGGACCCAATCACATTTAATCATCCCATTTACCTAAGAAGTGAAATAGCAGCGCGTGTGATATCGTACCGTATATTCACTCTGTTCAATACAGCAATGACGCTGAGTGAATAATTCATTAAAATTACATAAGTTACCTCAATTATAGCCTGATAATAAGTCACATCAACCTAATCAGTATGATATCAATACGCAAGAGTGGTGACAAATTTCTATAATAAACTATCCCCATATGTAGTGAGTCCATGTCATCACAATACGATTTGTTGGTTGGTTGGTTGGTTGGAAGGGGGGGGGGGGGAGTATCTTGAAGTGAATCCCTCTCCCCTCTTCATGTGGTGAGGTGAAATAGGAAAGTTTGGGTTGAATTAAACAATCTGCCACTCCCCATTTATTTTATTAAGTTTTCGCTAATTAAGGTCCTGTTTCCATTTTCCTACACAGCTTACAATATATACCGTATAGAAAATACTGATACCTCTCAGGGTAAGTGGAGTGCACATAATTGTTATTTAATTTTTATTAATGATCTGTACAGGTTATTATTATATACAGGCCAGAAACCCTGATTTGTAGTAAATAAAATAATTAGTTTCGTTAGATACAAATTATATTTTGGTAAAAAATAGTTGCTAAATAAAAGGTTTAATCCTGGTTTGTGGTAAATAAAGTTATTGTATTTCATTAAATAAACTTGTATTTTTGTATAAAAAGTCAAATTATTTTTGGATGGTTAGGGGAAGTGGTTTGAAAATGATAACAAATCAACTTTAATAAAATATAGTTCCACGAATAAAATAATTACAGCTAAAAGGTTTTATATTTTTAACTAATACTTTGGCTTACTCCTACAAAAGTATTTAAATAATATTAATTTAACAAAATAACCTTGTATATTATTTTATTACTATTTAATTAAAATTACATAATGAAGGCCTACTTATTACAAACTAGTTAATATATTTCTAAATCAAACGTCTTAAACACAATATAGACCCTATATATGCACACACGGTGGAGTATAACCCAGCTTGTACCGAACTATTTTTACCAGTCAAAGAAGCCTACACGTCAATCACCAGAGTACAAGGAAAGCATTGTTACCAAATTTCTAAACCAGTCCACGCGGGTGTTACACAATCTACACATCATTTTTTTTTAACTTTATTAAATATATAAGGGCCATATTTTGAATATTCTCGATGTATTTCAAAAATATTTCAGACCTTTGGCATTTTTAATTTTCATTCACCTATTATTATATTAAATAATAATTCTTCATGTAATATCACTTGATCAACAAACTCGTAAATAACTTTTCTTGATAGTGACGCAGGATGGAAGACCAAAGTTGTGAAGATAAAAAGATCTCAATCAAGATTATCTGTGGTCTTTTCCTTCTTCTGCTTGAAATATTTTTCTTTGGACACAATATGGCTGTCAAATTAACCAGTTCAAACAGCTTTTTTTTATCAATAATCTTTTATTTAAGGAAATAATTTTTCTTTGGGAATTTTTTTTTATATCAGCGCAGTTGGTACTATCTATATTTTCAGGAAAACTCAAGATAAAGGTAAACAACGCCGTAATTAGCGTTATTGTTAACTAAAACAAAATGACCATAATTCTCACTTAAAAGGAAAAATGATCAATTTGGCGAAAATGGTTTATTTAATTTTATTTAACGAATGTAGAAGCGGCTCTAATATTATAATAATAATAATAATAATAATAATAATAATAATTAATAATAATAATAATAATAATAATAATAATAATAATAATAATAATAAATATTGCTTCAAAAATGCTACAATGATCTTTAAATCAGTTTTGAGATTACTTTTAATGTGCTAAGTAAAAGTTCGCAAAAACATGTCTCACTAAATTTCGGTGTCACAAATACAGGCTAAACATGGTTTATAATTACTGTTGACCAACATATCATAATGTGGAGAGTGAATAAAACACATAGCAATATTAATATAAAACGAAAAATGTACAGGTTAGAATTTAATAAAATACAATACAGTACAATAGTATATTAACATAAAAAAATTAAGCATACAGGAATGACAAAAAAAATCCGTTAAACATAAAGTCAGGAAAAAAGGTAAAAATGCTTTTATATACAGGGTGTTTAAATTTTTGTGAATAGTAACTAGTGTGTGGATAGTAGACCTCAAAACAACAACAAAAAGTCCTTATGGACATATGTCCTATATTTGATGGTTCTCGAGATAAGGCCTTCCAAGTTTCTGATGGAATTGTTAATAGTCCTACCTGATACACCCCTGTTTCACCTCTTGTAGATGATGTTTCACTGCTGGTACACAGGCAGGGCTGCGGCTACACGAACAGGGGTGTATAAAATAAAACTATTAACAATTCCAGCAGAATCTTGCAAGGCCTTATCTCGAGAACCAACAAATATAGGACATGTGTCCATAAGGACTTTTGCGTTATTCTGAGGCCTACTATCCTCACCCCAGCTACTTCCCACATAAATTGGAACACCCAGTATGTCAAATTTAAACTAGAAATATTTCATAAATGTAAATAAAAAATTAAACAATATTTCTTTAATAATTTAAATAAAATGAGAATATTTTGTCTGTTTTCATGGTAAGTTTGAATTTTTATTTTCAAATTTTACATCCCTTAAGTAAATTAGTTCACCAATTTCGTAAACTTTTACCATAGTTTTTTTTTTAGTTATTTTTTTATCGTATGGCATCACTGACTGGGAGTAACATGACATCGAGATCAGTCCCCTGTATGTAGACTATTAGTTTCTCTGATAGTACAGAGTACAACATAGGAGGTTGTCTGTATGTAGACTATTAGTCTCTCTGATAGTACAGACTACAGCATAGGAGGTTGTCTGTATGTAGACTATTAGCCTCTCTGATAGTACAGAGTACTACCAGGGTACAACATAGGAGGTTGTCTGTATGTAGACTATTAACCTCTCTGATAGTACAGAGTACAACATAGGAGGTTGTCTGTATGTAGACTATTAGTCTCTCTGATAGTACAGACTACAGCATAGGAGGTTGTCTGTATGTAGACTATTAGCCTCTCTGATAGTACAGAGTACAACATAGGAGGTTGTCTGTATGTAGACTATTAGCCTCTCTGATAGTACAGAGTACAACATAGGAGGTTGTCTGTATGTAGACTATTAGCCTCTCTGATAGTACAGAGTACTACCAGGGTACAACATAGGAGGTTGTCTGTATGTAGACTATTAACCTCTCTGATAGTACAGAGTACAACATAGGAGGTTGTCATGTATTGTAGACTATTTTGTCTCTCTGATAGTACAGAGTACAACATAGGAGGTTGTCTGTATGTAGACTATTATCCTCTCTGATAGTACAGAGTACAACATAGGAGGTTGTCTGTATGTAGACTATTAGCCTCTCTGATAGTACAGAGTACAACATAGGAGGTTGTCTGTATGTAGACTATTAGTCTCTCTGATAGTACAGAGTACAACATAGGAGGTTGTCTGTATGTAGACTATTAGTCTCTCTGATAGTACAGACTACAGCATAGGAGGTTGTCTGTATGTAGACTATTAGTCTCTCTGATAGTACAGAGTTTCAACATAGGAGGTTGTCTGTATGTAGACTATTAGCCTCTCTGATAGTACAGAGTACTACCAGAGTACAACATAGGAGGTTGTCTGTATGTAGACTATTAGCCTCTCTGATAGTACAGAGTACTACCAGAGTACAACATAGGAGGTTGTCTGTATGTAGACTATTAGCCTCTCTGATAGTACAGAGTACTACCAGAGTACAACATAGGAGGTTGTCTGTATGTAGACTATTAGTCTCTCTGATAGTACAGAGTACTACCAGAGTACAACATAGGAGGTTGTCTGTATGTAGACTATTAGCCTCTCTGATAGTACAGAGTACACCCAGAGTACAACATAGGAGGTTGTCTGTATGTAGACTATTAGCCTCTCTGATAGTACAGAGTACACCCAGAGTACAACATAGGAGGTGTTCTGTATGTAGACTATTAGCCTCTCTGATAGTACAGAATACACCCAGGGTACAACATAGGAGGTTGTCTGTATGTAGACTATTAGTCTCTCTGATAGTACAGACTACAGCATAGGAGGTTGTCTGTATGTAGACTATTAGCCTCTCTGATAGTACAGAGTACACCCAGAGTACAACATAGGAGGTTGTCTGTATGTAGACTATTAGTCTCTCTGATAGTACAGTGTACAACATAGGAGGTTGTCTGTATGTAGACTATTAGCCTCTCTGATAGTACAGAGTACACCCAGAGTACAACATAGGAGGTTGTCTGTATGTAGACTATTAGCCTCTATGATAGTACAGAGTACTACCAGGGTACATCATAGATGGCTGTCTACACGTTGTACCAGCAATAACATGATGTGATGATAGTGAATATGGAGTTTTGGAACCGGTGGGAGTATTAATCCTAGAATAATCCTAATTTTCAAACCCCTGGTGGCCGTTGAAATGACTCCCCTTAAGAAAAAAATACCCAAGTACCAGCCGGGAAGTGAGCCCGGAACCTTTGTGTTCGTAGCAAGATGCACTGACCACAACACCACAGGGCCGGATGTAACCAATGTAAAGAGATTCACCACCAGGGGAAAGCGGGACTACTCACGTCACACACAAGGCAATCACACTACTTTTTTTATTATTTAGCACCGCGTCTTACTACCCGTTTGGGCTATATGCTTAATTACTAACTACGCTTATGGATTAGGAATTGGTAAGGTTTAATTTAGAGGAAGTGAACCCGCATTTGCATGTAGGGAGAGTGGAAAACCATTTAGGAAAAACCACCCCAGTTCACCCGACTGAGATTCCAACCTCGATCTCCCCGTCCTCGGCAGTCGAGCTCAACACGACTAGTCAATCACATTACAAACATCTATTTTTGACTGGTACGAGCGATTCACTGAGGGTGAGTATCTACAGATTACTATGTATACATGTTCGTCTATAAGTGTCCATAGCCACCTCGGTGGCCACACGGTCTAACGCGCTACTCTTGCAGTGGACCAGCACTAGACTGACGATGACGGGGAGATTGAGGTTCGAATCTTGGTTGGATGTACTGAGGTTTTTTTCAAAAATAGTTTTCCACTCAAATACAGGTATACTTCCTCTAAATATAGCCTGCCTAGTTCCTAAAACCATTATATTAATTAGTACATAGCCCAAACGGGTAGTAAGACGCAGTGCTAAAAATAGAACAGTGTCTATGTATATACTGTTCGTTATTAAATAAGGTAATTATTTGTAACCGTGAGCGCCCACGCTATTTTGGCGGGAACATTATAACGTTATGTTATAAGGATGTATCCGCTATTGATCCAGGCGTCCACCAGGGAAGATTCAGTGCATTTTAAGATTACATTTGTAAATAGCTGTGAGACACTATCTGATGGAAACCAAGTGAAAGGCATAGTGATAGTCAGACTCATACACTTAGGTGATCCTAAGTATTTCACTTTATTTTTATTTGTCATTATTTAAAGGATACTTCAATTATTTTATAGATTATTTGATAAAGAAAAATTGTTTTAATTTCAAAAAATGTATTTCCTATTTTCAAACCCCTATTACCAATATAAACTACATATTTAGGCTAATTATATTACAGCCTGATGTTAATTTGAATAATTAGCATGCTACATTATTTAAACACTTATATTATAATGAATTAAATAGCAAAACTATTTTATTTGTTAAATATGGACATAGCCGCATCTATATTTTAAGTTTTTTAAATTTAAAAATGACACCTGGACACGGGAATCGAACCTGTGACCTTTGACTTAGTACGCCAAGCTCTACCACTGAGCTCTCCAGGAATTGTCCCGTGTCCAACTATTGAGTCGATGGTGGTCTGTTATCTAATAGCTCGTAACTTAATTTATCACATGTAGTCGACGATTTCCACACGTCCATCACAGACTCTGTCTTAAAATATGAGTTAAGCATGACTCTGGGCACGGGACGATTCCTGGATATCTCAGTGGTAGAGCTTGACGTACTAATTTCAAGATCCTGGGTTCGATTCCCGTGTTCAGGTATCATTTTTCAATTTAAAGAACTTATATTATATCTACAATGTTATTAACTATATAATTAAGTAAATAGTCACATACTTCGATGGCCGCATGGTATAAGGCTTCACTGTCACAATATACTAGACTGTCGATAACGGGGAGACCGTGACTCAATCCCAGTCGAGTGTAGTGAAGATTGTTTATTCCATAAATAGCTTCCCACTCTCTCCTACACAAAGATGGATATATTTTCTCTAAATTCAACCTTCCTCATCCCTAAGCCATTAGCTTAATTAGTACATAGGCGTAAAGCCCAAATGGGTAGTAATCTACGGTGCTAATATAAGTCTTTATATATTTATTTATCTCTCTCCTTAAATATAGCCTATATCTAAAATATTAAATAAATAGTTATCAGCAATGTTAAATGAATACGATATTAAAACATAGTAATTACTTTACTTGCCAGATTGCGTGAGTTGTCCAATGTGTGCTGGGATTGCGTGAGTTGTTCAATAGGTGCTGGGATTGCGAACGTTCCTATTGACGGGAAGAATGCCATCTGTTAGAAACAGCACTCAAGTTGGCATTGGAAAACAATGTTTTGCGTTGCTCGGAGACGTTTGTAAACAAGATTATGATTCTTTACTGTTGTAATGGTAGATTGTATTGCTTTAGAGATTTATGAGACTATGGTAATTTAATGTTCTCTGTATTGTGATTTTACCCGCCTCGGTGGCGTAGTTGGCTAACGCGCTAGTCGTGTTGAGCTCGACCTCCGAGGACGGGGAGATCGAGGTTCGAATCTCGGTCGGGTGAACTGGGGGTGGTTTTTCCTAAATGGTTTTCCACTCTCCCTCCACGCAAATGCGGGTTCACTTCCTCTAAATTCAACCCTCCCAATTCCTAATCCATTAGAGTAATTAGTACTTAAGCGTATAACCCGAACGGGTAGTAAGACGCGGTGCTAAATATTATTATTATTATTATTATTGTATTGTGATTTTACTGTATTCAAAATAATATATTCATTTTTCCGTATCAATTTGTACCTAACATCTGGTGACCGTGACAGGACTCAGTTGGAAAAATGAGTGATATTAACAGTTTGAATAGGAAACGTGGTGTATATCGCAGAACTTTTACAAAAGTAACAAATTCACTAAAAGTGTTGCTGGAGATGGAAGAAATGGATATCATCGCGATCCAAGGAAATTATACGTTGCTGAAAGAAAAGGCTAACCTCGTACACAGTTTGGATCAGGAGATGTTCCAACACCTCATAGAGATAGAGGCGAGTGAAGAAGACCTGATCAATGAGGTAGAGGTAGTGGACGACTACAAACGTAAGTTCCATGTTTTAGCAGCTGCAGTCTCCGATGCTGTTGCTGGTCGGAAAAGAGAACGTGAAAATGAGGCTCACTATTCTGTGAGTACTAACCACAATTTAAGAAGTAAATATCGTCTTCCAAAAATTGAATTCCGAAAATTCAGTGGAAATTTACGAGATTGGTTGGGTTTTTGGAACCAGTTTCAGAAGATTGACGTGGATCAGGAGTTAGATAATGCAGACAAATATGAATATCTTATCCAGGCAACTTTACCCAATTCCAAAGCCCGTGATATTGTCGACAGTTTCCCGGCCACTGGAGAAAACTATCCCAAAGCCATACAAAAACTTAAATCACGTTTTGGTAAAGATTCTTTATTGGTAGAGGTTTACACTAGAGAATTATTATCACTAATGAATGCCAGCAGCGTTTCTGATGTCTCTTCCCTGTATGATAAAATCGAAACTCACCTTAGTGCTTTGGAGAGTCTAAAGGTAACTTCAGATAAATATGCTGCAATGTTGTTCCCTATGATAGAATCATGTTTGACTACAGATATGTTACGTGCTTGGCAGAGGAGTGGTGGAGGAAAGGAAAAGGAGCCTGAAAAACGTCTTAAGTGTTTGATGAAGTTCCTGGAGAATGAAGTAGAAGGGGAGGAGAGGATCAAGCTTGCTGTCAAAACTCCACCTAAAGGTACCGTCACTACTAACCCTGATAAGTCAAAAGGTAAGAAGAAAGATTCTGAAAGTTACAATGAAGATATATTACCTTCAGCAGCTGCTCTAGTGGAGTGGAGTCCTCTGGTAGCATGTATATTTTGTGATAGGTCTCATGTTAGTGATAACTGCTTCTTAGCAAAGAAGATGACTTTAAGGGAAAGAATCTCCCTTTTGAAGGACAAGAAAGCATGCTTTCTTTGTTTGAAGACAGGTCATATTTCAAAAATGTGCAGAACTAAGTTAAAATGTGATATCTGTAGTAAAAGACACAACAGTCTAATATGTCAAGACTCAAAGATTTCAAGAGTTGCTTCTAATATGAAACGTAAGTCTGATTCTTTGATTTCCAACGAAAAGGAGAGTAGCAGTGGGTTGCCGAATGTGCTTTTACAAACTTTGAAGGTTAGGTTAGTTAGAGACACCTCTGTTGTAGAGGTCAGGGCAATGCTTGATACTGGTAGTCAGAGATCTTATATTCTTGACTCAGTAGCAGAGAAGTTAGGTTACCCTTGTCATCGCACTGAAACCCTATGACACTCGCTGTTCGGTGGTGTAGTAACCGAAGAAAGACTTCATTCATGCTATAGGATATTTTTGGAAAGTTTAGGGAAACCTTATGCATGCAATTTTGAAGTCTTAGGGGAACAAGTGATTACAGGGCACCGTTATTTTCAAAAGGGTTCATGGTTGAAGGAACTTAAGGCAAAGAAAATACAGATCAATGATAAGGAAGGTACCATTGAGGTATTAATAGGAGCTGATGTAGCTGGAAAGTTAATGACAGGACAAACATGTAGACTGAGTAACGGTATTGTTTGTATTGAGACCCTGCTTGGATGGACCATAATGGGCAAAGCAGTTTCCAGTCATTATTCTGCTTCGACCAACCTTGTTACCTCTCTCTATATTGGAGATATTTCTGTGAAAAGCCTGTGGGAGCTAGATGTACTTGGCATCAGTGATCCTGTCGTAAGAAAAACTAAAGATGAAGCAAAAGCAGCAACAATAGAACATTTCCTACGAACGGTATGTATAAATAAAAAAAACAGGTATGAAGTTCATTTGCCTTAGAAGGACAATCAACCGTTTCTTACATCCAATAAGGTCATGGTTGAGAAAAGGCTATTAAGCACTGACAATAAATTGAAAACCCTTGGACTACGTGAGAAATATGGTAGTATTTTTACTCAGTGGAAAAAGGACAAGATTATTGAGCCTACTCCAGAGGATGGGAGTTTCAAACATTATCTACCTCATCGCGCTGTATTGAAGGAAACAAGTACGACTACACCCGTGCGCCCTGTGTTTGATGCCTCAGCAAAGGAGTTTGGAACCCCTTCTCTAAATGATTGTTTGTATGATGGTCCCAACCTAATTGAATTGATCCCGGCTATCCTTCATAGATTCAGTGAGAGGAAAATAGGAATTGTTGCAGACATTGAAAAAGCTTTTCTTCAAATAAGTATCCGTGAAGAAGATAGGAACTATCTCTGTTTTATGTGGTGGAATGAATCTGAGCATATCTATGAGATCTTCAGACATGCAAGAGTGGTATTTGGCTTAACCTGTAGCCCCTTCCTCTTGGTGGCAGTTTTGGAGTATCATTTGAGGAAATATTTACAAAAACCCCGTTTCAATCCTCTGATCATTAAGAGACTTCTACAGAGCTTCTATGTAGACAACATTGTCACGAGCATTGACGGTGAATTAGAAGTAGATCAGTTTATCTGGCAATCTAGTGAGGTATTATCTGAAGGCAGATTTAATTTGAGAGGATGGCAATTCACGCAAGACGAGAGAAAATCTACACCTCTTTCTTCTGTCTTAGGAATGTTGTGGGATCGGCAAAATGATACGTTGCTTCTAAATGTGGACTGGTTGAATAGGTGTAATGTAGGAGAAGTGACGAATAGGAAAATTTTGTCTCTTGCGCAAAGAATATTTGATCCTGTGGGAGTGACCTGTCCCGTTACTCTATGTGCAAAACTGTTGATTCAGAGGACATGGAAGACTCGCATTGGATGGGATACAGAGGTAGATGAAAAATCCAAAGCTGAGTTTCTCACCTGGGTAAAGGATCTGCTTCTACTGGTGGAGATCAAGATTCCTCGGTGGTTTAGAAGAAGTGATCGTGTACACATTCATGTCTTCTGTGACGCCAGTCAACATGCTTATGCGGCGGCTGTTTTCATTAGATGCGAATCCAGTGATCATCACACAAGTGTGCAGTTATGTGAAGCAAGATCACGCGTAGCCCCCCTCAAAGAAATAACTATCCCTAGATTAGAATTGTTAGCAGCTACAATTGGTGTGAGGTTGCTAAGAGGTGTGCTGGAATCTATTTGTTTGAAGGTTCTTGATTTTTTTTATGGTCGGATTCTTCTACAGTGCTGGCGTGGATCTGTAGGAATGATAAGTGGTCTGTTTTTGTAAGAAATCGGGTGAATGAGATCAGGAACTTGACCGATCCCAGTCGTTGGAAACATATTCCAGGTTCAATGAACCCAGCTGATTTGCCATCACGTGGATGTTCTGTTTCTCAGCTGGTAGATTCCCGATGGTGGGAGGGCCCTGCCTGGTTACACGAATCACCAAACTGTTGGCCTCGAGCAGAACCTGTGTATGACGAAAAATACATATCTGAGGAGATGAAGAAAACTCCAGTGAATTCTCTTACTATAGTCGACAAAGTTTCAACCTGGTATGCAAGATATTTTTCCAGTTATCGAAGAATAGTTCGTCTAATTGCATGGATTCTTCGTTTCTGGAAGAATTGTCTAGGATGAGAGAAAATTTCACAAGAAAATCTGGAAGCTAGTGAGCTAGAGAAGGCTGAAATTAGACTCATTAGTTTCATTCAAAAGGAAAATTTCCACGTGCCATCTGATAAACGATTATCCTCGCTAAATCCTTTTGTGGAAGACGGTGTCCTCAGATTTAAAACACGATTACTCCTTAGAGAAGATTTAAAGATGTTCAGATTCCCTATGATTCTCCCAGCGCACTATGTTGTTGTTTCCCTTCTCATCATGGAAGAGCATGTGAAACAAAATCACATCGAAGTGCAACTTTTTCTTAACTACCTAAGACAATGTTTCTGGATTATTGGTGGGAGGAGAACTGTGAGGAAAGTTATAAGTCATTGTGTCAGATACCGGAGGCATGAGGGAAAACATGCAGAGGTAGCCCAAGCTCCTTTACCCCTCAACAACATAATGGAGGCATCTGTGTTTGAAGTAATAGGGGTTGACTTGGCGGGTCCTCTGTTTCTGAAAGATGAGTGTAAAGCATGGATTGTAGTTTTCACTTGTGCTCTCTACCGCGCAGTACATCTGGATTTGATTACTTCTCTCTCCACCGAAGCTTTCCTTCAAGTTTTCCAGCGTTTTGTTGCTCGAAGAGGGCGTCCTTCTGTTATTTACTCTGACAATGGCACCAACTTCACTTGTGCCAATAATGCTTTTCAAACACTTGATTGGGAAAATATTTCTAAACATAGCTCGGTTGAACGTATCACTTGGAAATTTAACCCCACTAGTGCTCCATGGTGGGGAGGCTACTGGGAAAGGTTAACAAGAGTAAGAAAACAACTTTTGAAGCGAGTTTTAGATAAGGCTCGCCTAGCTTTCCAAGAAATGCTTACTCTTCTCTGCAGTATAGAATCTGCCATTAACTCTAGACCACTGACATACCTGGCAGAAGATTGTGACGACTTAAGTTCTCTCACCCCGGCTTGTTTTCTACAAGAAATAAAGGAAATTGGAGTTCCAGAATGTGATGTCTTGAATGCTAAAAGCCTGAACAGACGAAACCGTCATATTCTAAATCTAAGAAATGAATTAAAGAAGAGATTTCAGCAAGAATATCTGTGACTTTTGGCACATAGTAAGCGGAACAACAAGTCCTCTACTTTGTTCAATATTGGTGATATAGTCTTAGTTGGATCAGATGGTTCCAAAAGGATGGAATGGCCCCTGGGAAAAATTGTGGAGTTGTTTCCTGGATCCGATAGCATAACAAGGCTTGCAAGAGTCGTGACTAATAAAGGTGTAATTTTGAGACCCATACAACGACTCTACCCACTAGAGGTTCCTTATGATAGATGTGGAACACTGAGGACCTCGTTTGAGGAGAAGAGAGTAGTTTCTTTAGAAGATGCTTCTAGAAAGAAGTACAACCCCCAAAGACCACACGTTCTAGCAGAAGAGTCAACGTCCCCTCACGATATACCGATTAGTTGAGGATATCCATCCTCAACGGTGGGAGGATGTTAGAAACAGCACTCAAGTTGGCATTGGAAAACAATGTTTTGCGTTGCTTGGAGACGTTTGTAAACAAGATTATGATTCTTTACTGTTGTAATGGTAGATTGTATTGCTTTAGAGATTTTTGAGACAATGGTACTTTAATGTTCTCTGTATTGTGATTTTAATGTATTCAAAATAATATATTCATTTTTCCGTATCAATATGTACCTAACACCATCATTGTTCCTTTGTATAAAGGCAAAGGTAATAAGAGTGAATATAAGAACTATAGGGCAGTTAGTTTGTTGAGTATTTCAGGCAAAGTTTTCGGGAGAGTTTTAATTAAGAGAGGGCGTGAAATAACTGCGGGCAATATTTGAGGTTTGCAATATGGTTTCATGCCATATTTGCATTGCAACAAGGGATTGAGAAATGTATGACAGTAAGAAAGAAAGATTACTGTGCATTTGTTGATCTAGAGAAATCGTATGATCGGGTGAATAGGAGTATATCATGAACAAGGATTTTGGTGTATGATGGAAGTAAAGCGTATGATCGGGTGACTAGGAGTATATCATGAACAATGATTTTGGTGTATGATGGAAGTAAAGCGTATGATCGGGTCAATAGGAGTATATCATGAATAATGATTTTGGTGTATGATGGAAATAAAGCGTATAATCGGGTCAATAGGAGTATATCATGAATAATGATTTTGGTGTATGATGGAAGTAAAGCGTGTGTGCGGGGGGAGGATAGGGACGACGACAAAATATGTGTTCGTAATTTATACACGGATTTGGTTTTCAGGGTTTATTATAGCACTACTAACTACTACAAAATGTGATGTTGTAAGAAGTTTACAAAAAAGATATAAAGAATTTACTTAGGAGCCCGTGACAGAACTGGGTTGGTAAGAAATGCTTCACAGATGGCCTGACTGACACACTCGGTGGTCCTACATGGATACGAAGCCCAGTACCTTGGGCACGACAGTAGCCCTCCAGAACAAATACCCAATCACCCGGTGTTTTATCCCGTGAAGCTCCAAAAAATGGTCTGAGTGACCCCTTAGTATAGATATAATTTTTTTCAACGCCGATGGTTCTAAAACACTACTACAAATTTGCCTGATTATCAAGAACAATGCTAACATACTGTTTTGATTTTTAAGCTCTTTCATCCTATAGTTTACTATCTAATCAAAACAAAACTAGTCCTATCATTTGCAACTTCCAACATTTATAATCTTTATTTAAACAAACGCCCCAATTTAGGGCAAGGTGATTACAGTTTATTATATTTAAGATTGAATATATATTTACAATAATATCCATGATATTAAATATATGTATATCCAAAATACTAAATAAATTAATAAATACCTGCCAAGTTAAATAGATACAGCCAAGATAATAAATCAGAAGTTAAACATAAATATTTGATTCAACTGTATCACAGCTGCAACATGATGGTTGTGAAATATCCACATTGATCAATCCTGGTAGCTGAATCAAATTCAGTTCATTCCTGGAGACAGGAATTGAACCCAGGGCCTCTGTCTTCACGTGCTAGTTCTCTACCACTGAGTAATCCTAGTGAGTCTCTTATCCAGTGCCACTTTTCACTAGTTATTTTGTGTCAAGTCTAATTTTTTTTATCATCGTTTTTAAATCGATGGAATTTCTTTGAGTTATCAAATCTGATCCTGTAGACAACCATGTAACCTATCAATTGTGATAAACACAAGATAATATGTTTACAATTGCGTGTCAGCCAGTTTAAAGTAAAAATATTTCTGAGTAACCGATATTTTCACCAGTTACTACAATTACACTTAACCCAACAACAAGGTAAAGGTGACCAGGAATATATTATTATAATATAGTTTAGAGGCGCGTCAAAAAATGAAGGTAATTAACCCCTTAACTTGGAATATAATGAGATGAAAGAGAATGGTTCAATGGTGGTGCATTGATGCATAGATTTAAATGTCCCAGCTTCAATCCCTGTGTACAGGTTGTAATTTTTAACTTAGTTGAAGTTACATTATTATTATTATTATTATTATTATTATTATTATTATTATTACTATTACTAAGAAGTGTTCTATCTCACGACAGGTCCATTACTATTGTAGGTAAGCTTAGACACTCATTGTACTCTGTCCTCTGCCTCCTCCTTCAGCTCCCAGAATACTTTTCTTTCTTTAAAGTCATCCAATATTTGAATCTTCCTTCCTAAGCTCCTCTTTCCTTAATGTATATATATGTATATAAAATATACATTTTAGATACATAACAACAAAAATAAATTTCTATCAGCCGTGTTAAATATATGTAACAAATAAATTGAATAAAGTTATCTGTAATGTTAACTTGTATAACTAAGATATAAAATAATTAATGGTGTTAAATTTGTCGAAGGTAACTTTTTATTAAATTTCTTAGTTATTTATATATATATGTATATAACTAATACATTAAATAACCTATAACATGATAAATAACAATTTGCTATCGTGGTTATACCTATTTAACATAACATATTGCTATTTAGTATTTGCTTTTAAAATTTAAACATGGCGGATATATTTAATTTAATTTCTTATATATATATAAATATGTATAATATATTATACATAGTATATTTCATATAAAATATTATATATATTATATGTGTAATATATTATACATATATAATATCATATATAATATATGTGTAATATATTATACACATAATATACATAGTAAATGTGTAATATATTATACATATACAGCCTAATATTATATGTGGTATATGTGTAATATATTATACATATATAATATTATATGTAATATATGTGTAATATATTATACATACATAACATATTTTATAAAATATTATACATATATAGCTTATTATATATTATATAATACGTGTATAATATGTAGTAAATATATAGATTATATATATATATATATAATGTATGTGTGCCTTTGTTAGCTTCTTCTCTGAAGTCTACGTCATCTAGTTAACTTCTCAAGAAGGTGGTCTTCGTTTTACCCCCATCTCGGGTCGTCACCGGAAAAAGGAGAAACTGCTATTTTCTGTGTGTGATTGTCGTCTTCCTTGCTCGTATGTGTGAGACCTAAACCTCTCACGTTTCAACATGGTAGTATTCTAGATCGATCTGTAGTGTAGGTGGGAGGGAGAGTCGTTGATAAAGAAATAGATGGAGGTTCTTAGATAACAATGTGTCGGGGAAGTAGGAGTTGGAAGAGGTGCTTTGAAGGGCAGGAATCTGCTCTGAAATACTCTTGATAGTTGTGGTGACAACCTTTTTATTCCATGCGGCCACCAAAGCGGGTCACTGTGACTGTTAATAATATTTCAAGTGTCAAGTATTTATCTATTTTATATGTATTAATTTATTATTATTTAAATAATTTGCATAATTTTTGCTTGGCACCCTTTTTAATTTGATTTATTTCTGTTATATTGGTATATTTTGATAAAGTGTGTTTTCGCGCACGTGTTGGAACACTTCGCAAAGTGTTTTGTCCGATAGTAGACGATTGTTAACACCGCAGTTCATCGTTTTCGCACGCCATGGAGCCCTTTTCTCATTTGTTTCGGTTAACTCCTCTATAATATAACTTACTAAATAATTATGCGTGTGAGTTGAAGATAAGTGTAAGCGTGTGAATTTATCCCCCGACAGCCCCAGACAGGCCTAGTGGGACAACATCTCCAGTTCTACTCATGGCTCAGTACGCAGCAGCTACTAATCAACTTCCTGGGAGCTGTGTTTAGATATACTGCTTCCCTAAATGTATTCTGTTGACACTTTGGAGTGAAAATGAACCTCATGTGGGAGTAAGTAAAGCGCTTTACTCGTGGGACTGTCACTGTCACTCGTGTCTGCGTTCTAACAGGACAAACAAGGAGTTTGTCCCTCCTCTATTCGTAAATACACGAGTAATTGACTCTAATCACGACTACGGGTCGAGTGACGGTACAAGACATGCTGCTCCCCCTCCATACTTGATGAGTTTACCAACACTATCGTCAAATAGAGAAGTTAGCTTAACGAAGTTGCCTACTTGGACATTTCGAAACCATTTTGCGAAGTTGTTTGTATCTTAACTTGACTCACTTTAGCACTCTAAGCAGTATAGTCTCGTGACGAAAATTCTTAGGCAAGATTGGAAGGGGTGCCCCCAAGCTTAAAAGGCGAGGCCCCAGGTTATTTTTTTAGTTTTTTATGCTTCAAGAACATATTTGGAGGGTTTTTTTTAAAGATAGTTGTGGCTTTTGGCATCCTTCTGTTATGTGATCTACATTATTGTGTTATTTCTTATTATAGACATGTAATTATAAACTTTCATTTGTTAGCTTTCACTGATACACACATCACCTGCTACAATAAACTCCACAAAACTCTAAAGCCCGGTACACATGACGCAACTTCTTGTACATAAAGTTGTGCAAAAATTGTACATTATCTTCGTCACATGGATTGCACACACATTTTAGCCAGTGACTGTTCACACGGCATGTGTGATTGCATTGCATTATTTAGAAAAAAAATTGCATTTTTTGCCCTTTTTATGGAAAAATAATAATATAATGATTTGGAAAATATTAGTATTTAATGTAAATAATTTCTTAATGATTTCTAAACATTATGAAAATAAAAAAAAGTTTTTCTTTCGATTTTTTAATATTAATTTTAAAACCGTTGAAAACCTTTATATTTGGGGTTTAACCTCCAATTATAAGTATTTGTTTGTTTTCAAGCATTTAGCTGTTTTTCTTACAAGCGCTCTTTTTTTAACTAACTGTCTTTCAGACGAAGTTTTCGTGTTTACAAATAAAAAGCTGTACAAGAAAAATGTCTGATATTGGACGCGTTCTATTTCCTGAAATTGTATACAATAAGTTGTGAAAAGCAGATCTAGTACAAGTTTTGGTGTTCACACGACGTTAGAACTTCTTGTACAACTTTATTTATAACAAGTTGTATCGTGTGTACCAGGCTTAAACATGTGTAGGCACGGGGTCAGTACCTTGACAACAATATATTAATTTCCTCTTTCATGCCGTACCATCCTTCTATGTTTTGAAAGGGGAAGAGAGGGGTAGTGACTCTGATCCTAGTCGTCACCTTTCGGGCTAATCTTGAGCTAGTTCTATCTAGTCCCCCCCATTACACCCTATCACTATCTTGAGCTAGTTCTCTCCAGTCCACCTCATTACACCCTATCCCTATCTTGAGCTAGTAATATCCAGTCCACCTCATTACACCCTATCACTATCTTGAGCTAGTTATATCCAGTCCACCTCATTACACCCTATCCCTATCTTGAGCTAGTTATATCCAGTCCACCTCATTACACCCTATCCCTATCTTGAGCTAGTTATATCCAGTCCACCTCATTACACCCTATCCCTATCTTGAGCTAGTTCTCTCTAGCCCACCTCATTACACCCTATCCCTATCTTTAGCTAGTTCTCTCCAGTCCACCTCATTACACCCTATCCCCATGTTGAGCTAGTTCTATCCAGTCCACCTCACTACACCCTATCCCTATCTTTAGCTAGCTCTCTCCAGTCCACCTCATTACACCCTATCCCCATGTTGAGCTAGTTCTATCCAGTCCACCTCATTACACCTTATCCCTATCTTGAGATAAATCTCTCCAGTCCACCTTATTACACCCTATCCCTATCTTGAGATAGTTCTCTCCAGTCCACCTCATTACACCCTATCCCTATCTTGAGATAGTTCTCTCTAGCCCACCTCATTACACCCTATCCCTATCTTGAGATAGTTCTCTCCAGTCCACCTCACTACACCCTAACCCTATCTTGGGCTATTTCCATCCAGTCCACCTCATTACACCCTCTCTCCTTCAGGTCCATTCTAATATTATCCTCCCATCTTCGTCAAGGTCTTCCCACTGGTCTCTTCTTGTTGGGTTTGCCAGTCATTTTAATATTCTTCTAGATAAATAAAAATAAATACATTTAAATTATAGATGCTAGCTGAATTATAATGTTAGTCTGATTTGTGAATTCTAGCTAATATATTAAATAACATTATTTGAATATCTTAAGGAATTTTGAAACTCTTCCATACATAATTTGGCAGCACTGTGCTTGATCAGGTAAACAATAAACCATCATTTTTGGGTCATGGGTCTAATGTGCTCATCAGATAACAATGAAGTCCCTGACATCGAGCACATGTTGAATGTTCTATTCTTGACCTGTCAGAAGAAGACAAGAAGACATAACTATAAATATTACTGAACTTTTATTTGGGCAGTAGATAAATAGCTATTGTGTTTGTGATTTTCAATTATTATAGAGCACTACCGTTCATAGTTGTTGTCATGGAAACGCTTTCTTAATTCCTAGCCAGCATGTTATGGACACACACAGTTAACTTGTGCAATGAGATATTGCAATCAATTTTTTGAATAATCTTATTCTCAAAATGGATATAATTATAATATACTACAGACTTTGACTAAAACTTATATGATATTTTTAATGGTATATTTTTTATCCATAAGCAAACAGAAAATGGTAGCTTTTTGAATGCTGGTTTCGTATTTATGATCCTCTCGGTTTAAAAAATGTTGAAACTGGTAAAATGTCGATATTTCATGAATCTCTGAAACCATTTTACAGATTAGGCTAAATTTGGTATCTAAGGTTTGTATAAGGTACCCTCAAGGAGTTTCCAGAACTAGATATCCAAGCCAAAATACAGGGTCGAAACTCATTCATCTACAAGCCAAGAACTTCAACCGTCTACGAACCGAATAGATATAATTCTAAATAAAATTTTACCTTTTCCTTATGCAACGAAGAGGAGATTTGGGTTTAAAAAAATGCAAATCTCTAAAGTGTGAAACTCGTTCAAAGACAGCTAACTGGAAAATAAAGAAGGCATAATATCAAATAAATTAGGTAGAAAAAAAGTAAAAAATTATTTATTTTAATATACCGGTAACAAAAACAGTGTCGGTGGGAAAAACTCTCCACGTTCGAACAGAGATGGTAAAGAAAGTGAAATCACAGAATACATCTTGTGTGTAAACACCTTTGAAGAAGATTAGATTCAGTGCGTACGTAGACTGTAAAGACTGAGCTCTAAGAATGTGTCAGTATTGACAGTGTTTATGTGTTTTATCATTGTGACCATTGTAAGACGGCTTAAGTTTAACTTTGGAAGCCTCAGAATAAAAATAATCCTTGGTCCGGGGCTATCCAACAATGTTAAGATAAGGAAATAATTCAACGTTTTTTGTTAATTAATTTTAAAACTAATAGTTTTCTAATTTTTCTTTTATGTGATGTAATATACAAGGTTTAAGTCCAGAGTGTGTTGTTTAAATAAGTCTGATCCTATACATGGTGTGTTACGTTTAGCTTAAATGTCCGGTACTACCCGCCCTTCGCCTGATAACTATTTCAATAACATAACCCTGCTAACAATATACATAATATATAAACATAAAAATACCTAAATAAACAATGGTTACCGTACATAAACAGGAACATACAACACAAAACAACTAAATCTGTCGAACAAATCTGTATTAATTTACCCTGTTCATAAAAACTTAAACATTGACTTCACTCATTTCTTAAATACATATTTTTTAGTCTCGCTTTGAGCATGTCTAGTGTAGTAGAACTCTTCACCTCTTGAGGCAGAACATTAAAATCCCTTAATCCCCTATCAAATTTGGAATTTGTTGAGGACATCCTATTTTTATTTAAGGTAGAAGTTATTATTTTGCCTAGTATCATGTTTATGAATATCTAGATTTATTTTTATTTTATCCCTTAAATAAGTTGGCATCAAGTTATTATAAATTTTGAAGAGTAAACTTATCACATTTTATTTAGTCATTGCTATTACATTCACCCAACCTAGCTTATTCAACATAGCATCAATCTTGTATATTAATTACATTTTAAATTGATCCGTATTGCCCTGTTCTGAAGTGTCTGAAGTATTTTTGTTGCTATTTATATCTGTAAAATATTATTATTCCTACTGTTTTATAGCTATCAACTTTGATAGACTAGGTTGTATTAACCTCCTTATTTTTTTTCCCAAACTAAATTACTTCTGTGTGGATTCCTTTAACCTTTTAAGTCTGAGTAATTTCTTGCATGAAGAATTCACTAATTTTTCTTGAAGCTCCCGCAGTGTTCTTAAAACTACACACTCGTGTCATTGCTACTTGTTTGCCAGTTTGTGTCCCTAGTAACATTTAGCAAAGCTTTTTAAAGCTATAAAGAAGAATGAAATACAAATAATATAGACTTTGTTTTATTGTGTTTGATTATCTCTCTCTTTAATACTGTCCCAATCTTAACAATACCTGTCATCTAATATCCAGTGATACTGAGCTTGGCCTCTTGAATATCAGCTTTCTTTGTACTTAGATTGCTTAGGAGTAGTATAACCAGCAGGCAACACATAAAATTAGATCCGTTTATTTTTAAATAATTAATATTTTCCTTAGCTGTAATTTGTAATCTGCTAATCTATGTTTTTACGAGTTTCTAGTAATGTTGAGCACATATCATATAGGCTATCATATATATAACCAACAGGTTTGACCTTTTTTATGACTTCTTTGACCTGGAGAGATACATACATTAGTTTTGTTGCCTGTGTGACACAGAGTGTTGCCCAGGATACACATGTGGATGTTGTCTACACGTCATACCAACAATGAGATGATGTGAACATTGTTATTACAAAGTTGTGGAGTCAGGAGTGATCTTAAACCTAACTTAAGTTTAAATAACCAAGCCATAGGGGATGTTGGGATAATTCCCCTTTAGAGAAAACTACCCATGGTCCAAGGTACCAGCTGGGAATGGAACCCGGGTCCCCTAGGCTCGTAGCCAGGTGTACTGACCACTATACCATTGGACTGGTTTTGGAACCGATATAGGCACGGGTTCAAAACGATATCAAATTAGGACGTTCAACATCCAGCAAACAACATTTTTAAAGTTCCTCTTTGTACAATCCGGAACTATGGCAATTCCAAACCAATTATGGCAATTCTAAACACATTATGGCAATTCCAAATCAATTATGGAAACCAAAACTATTAAAATAAATTACATCTTTGAATCCAAATGCTACCTAGACCCCTGAATGAGCGCACAAAGGAAAGCAATCCATGTACAACACAATAATTTGTGTAACCATGATCATAAGATAAATGAAAGGACGTAATGACGTCACAGAAACATGTTGGAAAAAAAGAGAATGAGGTTTACCAAAGATCGCAAATTAAAATAAAATAATAATTATTATAAATATACAATGAATACATTAGCATCATGATTCATTGAGCTGTGTCACAGAAGTTGTTTATTTAAATTATTACGTCACTCCTATGTAGTCAATAGCTTATCCTTAGATATTTAGCAATGTAATCACAACGCTATGGATCCCCATTCAAGATAATATTTACATTATTGTTTTTTATGTTTCTGTTTTAAATCTGCCTAGACAAAATTAAAACTATCTACCATACCAAAAACAGTGTTTTATATGAGTTTATAAATGCTATCCCTCCATTCCTCTCACCCCTTCCTCCACATTTCATTCATATCCCAAACTCCTATTTTTAAATTTCGAGTTTTTACCACTTTTAATTTTACCACAGTGAAAGGTACATTTTGAAGAGATTTAAGTTACTCCTCCCCCCTTCCCCAACTATTTTCAGTTTCCACATTCTCATTTGGAAATTTTAAGACTTATATGGTTTTTTACGTACTGTCAAATTTAAATTTTAAACCACACCAAAAATATTATTCTACATTAGTTTTGTAGCGACCACCGTTCAAATGTTGTAGTTTAACGCGGGAGTATTTAGATGTGTAGTTTTGTAGAGGTGAGCAAGAAATGGTCACATACTAATAAGTTATAGTCCATGAACCTCAAGCTGGAATGTGCTTAGTACTGAAAGAAGTGTGTAGCTTTTTAGGAACGAGCACAAGTCTCATTTTTGTTGGAATCTTGCTAGTGGCTAGTCTTGTTATAGCTTGTTGCAGTCTTGTTATAGCTTGTTACAGTCTTGTTATAGCTTGTTACAGTCTTGTTATAGCTTGTTACAGTCTTGTTATAGCTTGTTACAGTCTGTTATAGCTTGTTACAGTCTTGTTATAGCTTGTTACAGTCTTATGAGAGTCTTTCTATAGCTCGTTACAATCTTTTTAGAGACTAGTCAGAGATGAAGACTTGTTAATTCTTGTTACAATCTTGTTAGAGTCTAGTCATGTTATAGCTTTGTTACAATCTTGTTAGAGTCTAGTCGAGATGAAGTCTTGTTAATCCTTGTTACAATCTTGTGAGAGTCTAGTCGATATATAGTCTTGTTAATTCTTGTTACAATCTTGTTAGAGTCTAGTCGAGATATAGTCTTGTTAATTCTTGTTACAATCTTGTTAGAGTCTAGTCGAGATATAGTCTTGTTAATTCTTGTTACAATCTTGTTAGAGTCTAGTCGAGATATAGTCTTGTTAATTCTTGTTACAGTCCTATGATAGAATTAGTTTACCAGGTAAAAGCCTCGGGCTTGTTTTCAGAGTTATCCTTGTTGTAAAGATTACGTTAAGGACTCCGGACTACCACTCATGTAGGGACTAAAGGGAATACAAGGCAGAGAAACGAACCCGTTGCCTTCTACCATCTTACGCACGTTCTCTACATAAATCCCTATTCTAAGGTTGGGGTGGGGAAACGCCACTAAGAGAACGGGCAGTGACAGATTATAACAGATTTTTAGCTCTTACATTTCTCAGTTTTCTATTTTTAAATTCCCTTTCTTAAGACATTCTTCGATTATCCAGGAAGATATATTTACTTACATGCTATATTTCAATCTTATTCGACACCGAGAAGTTGTTTTTACTATCAATTCAGAAAATCCTGAGCCTCAGTTGTCCTACAAGCTTGTACGTATTTAAATTCTATACACACCAAAAAAAAATTATATTAGTTTTTTGAAATTCTTAGATCCCCTTTCAAAACAATCTTGATTTTAAAACTTAAAAACAGTTTTCATTCTTTTCTAGTAATCTGCAAGATTTCTATTTTATTCCTACAGAAAGGTGTTTTTTCTATAAGTTTTGATATTTTTTCTCATTCCCCATTCCACAACATTTATCATCCCCCCTCTCATTTTGTAAAGCTGAATTTAAAAACCATTTGGCTTTTGGGGTGAGTTCTTTATCATCTCACCAAATTTTAAAATCTTACCACACCGATATGTTTGAAAAAACAATACAATTAAGTATATTAGAAAGGTGAAGCTTGGCGTATGAATGAAGAATAACCTTGAAGACGGGATGAAACCTGGATAGCTTAGAGGCAGATATATGGCGTGCTATACCAAAGCTCCCGAGCTCGATTCCCGTGTTCAAGTTGTCATTTTTCAATTTATTAGATTACACCGATAAAGGTATGATAACTTAAATTTTTGAAAATTTCCAACCCTGATCATTTTCCATACCCACATTTTAATTTTTAATGTTAAGATTCTTCTGGTTATTTAGGTTTGTCCTTTTAACTTTAGTAAAATATCTCAATTTTTTACTGTACCGCGAAGTGTTTGTTTTTTTCGTTTTGGAAATTTTGAGGAGAGCTTCATTCCATTTTATGATCCTTCATGTTGAATTGTAAGAATGTTCATACCTTCATTGCGGCTTGGGGTGGTCCTTACAACTGTTTGAAAATTTCAACCTAATACCACACCGATAAGTAGTGTACTCTTTTTGTTTAGTAAATTATGAGCCCCCCGCCAGCCACATCCGTTTCACCAGCCCCCACTTATAAAAAAATATACTTGAGACTAATTCTGTTATTTGTTGTGATATCTCTACATTCCTGGAAAATTTAATTTTCTACCTCCCCTAAGGAGTTCCTTTTTAAGATTTAAAATATTTATAATTTTATGGTTATTTTAAATACTCAAAAGGCGTATAACCTGAAAGGGTTGTGAGACATAGTGCTAAATAACTAAATAAAAAAATATTTCGAATAAGTGATTGATAAATTCAATTTCTCTACTTCACAGAAATGTTGATCCCCCTCTCCCTTTAATCATTGCTACAATTCCACCTTAGAAATTTATATTGTTATTTTATTACTTGGAGAGGTTATTCTACCTGCTACTTAAATGTTTTATACATATGCCCCGTTTTACCAGGGTACCGTTTAACATTTTGTAACTCTTATGGTTACATCGTGGTGCAGGACTATCCTAGAGTAAAACCTATTCCGACCAACCATCAGGAAATAAAACCACACAAATAAATACAGTAACTGATTTCTTCACCTATATCATTGTCCCCAGAGGTTAGAATTTGAGGGGATAGTGGTTGGGCGGTAAGAGATTAGCTTAACTGTTGGACTAAGGCATCAATCTAGTCTTTATTAATTATCTGGTGATTGATAGGTCGTGGTTCAAATAGCAGATGAGTGTAATCAAGTAGATTTTCCTACATGGTTTATTGCTCCTCCCATTTATTTCACTCACCAGCTTCCTCACACCTCTTTAGTTGCAGCTGCATGGAACATCAAGAAGTTTTGGACTCGCTTCGGTGGCCGCGTGGTCTAAGGCGTCATTCTTGCAGTAGAATAGACTGCCGATGATGGGGAGATTGAGGTTCGAATCTTGCTCGGGAGAACTGAGGGTGGCTTTCCCTAAATGGTTTTCCACTCTCCATCCACGAAAATGTGGGTGGATTCCTCTAAATTCAACCTTCCCCATTCCAAACCTATTAGCGTAATTAGTACGTAAGCGTATAACCCAAAAGTGTAGTAAGATGTGGTGATAAACAAAAAAATATATTGCAGCTGAAAGCGAGAATGAAGATGAATATTGAAAGTATGAATATACTTTTTGAGTCATTAGTAAAAGTACCCTAAGATAACATGGAATAGTAACTATTTGAGACCCGCCGCTCTGATTATTTTGACTAAGAACATAATTTATCAGGCACAGGCATTGGGGAAATCCAGATTGAACATCTAATTAATATAATAATATCTGTAGCGCCCGTTGAAAATTTTCTGGCGAAGTACTTTGGGGTGAAAACAGTAAGTTTACTGTACTATGTCTTTTGACTTGCAGTCTGGCCTATTGGTGAACTAGTGAATAATTTATTGGCTGAAAAGTTGCCAAATTTTCTCATTCCAAAGATTGACGTCAGTACTCACGAATGGACCATTTATTTGCATCGTTAATTCATAACAATTATCCTGATAATTAACTAAAAAATCTTTAGCTAGAATGATACAAGCTGATAGATCGATACCGAGGTTTAAATCACCTTAGTTCCAACAACCCAGACAAAATGCTTCTTTTTCCCTTTTTGAGTTTAAATTCTTCTAGAGATGTAATGGTGTTCAGGGAGCCTTTCAAAGAACATTTGGGTGCTTTATAATATCTACCATTTTTTTTCGTACTTAGATTGTATTGATCAACAAACATTATATATATGTGTGTGTGTGTGTGTGTGTGAACCTAATTAACTGGCTTATAATGCCATTGGCTTTAAGTAGCTGCTGGAGTTTCTTGGAACTCAATGCAAGACTTTACCAACGGCAACTTAATATCAGTAACCATGACAAATATCCTTTCTCAAGTCCAGCCCTGAATCCCCCAAAGAAGAAATAATGGACAGTGGGTAAAAAAAATTGACATTTTATTAAATATAAACCATAGATATGTATAAACAAGCAATGTTAGAGAGGTAGAGTTGGAGGGAGTGGGCATCGTCCTAGCTAAGGATAAGACTAGAACTCCTCCTTGAGGAATGGAGATAAGTTACGTTGCAATCAACAATATATTGACCCCAATGGGCCTAGAGACAAGTTAAACTACAACAAATTAAGGGGAAAGAAACCTGAGAACAACATTATTAAATATGTCTTTACAATAATCAAACAACGTCATCTAGTGACGGTCGAACCAATTAACATTTACTCACCAGAGAAACTCAAATAGTTAAGTGCGATGGAAAGCCCATCGAATAATTAACTTGTGAAACCATATAAACCGATTATCATGTGAAGCCCTAACATAAATATAAACAAGAACATATTAAAGTGACCTCAACAAAGATAAATGGTATAGCAAGAATCCAACATCCAATAGTTACTATAAGATATAATCTGGCCATCTAGTGCCGTTGAGACAAATAGAATTACAAACAAGCGTATGACTAGCAGTCTGGGAACAAGTTACTAAATAGGCCCTTAAATAACTAAACAACGCCATTTGGAGGTGAGCGAATCAATAAACTTCAAAAGATCAAAGTGACACAAAAAGGACAAATATGATGGCAAGAACCCATCGAATAAATTTGATTATATAAACTAGCCACCTAGTGGCAATCTAACGAATTAATGTATATTTAAGTTCTAAAAAATTGACTTAGATAAAGATTTAAGCTTAAAGAGAGTTTATTTATAACTACTCCCATAATTAAGTCCCAAAGAAAAAGATTTGAGCTTAAAACGAATATATCCACAATTAATACAATATTAAGTCCTTAAAGATAATTTAGAAAAGGATTAAATATTAAGGCCGAAAGAGAATTTTGAAAAATCTACTGATCGCATCTGCAGCAGATAGCTCTGCTCACCTACGCTGAAATTGGTGTTATATTTAATAATCAAACAGGCGAAACATGCCAATATATAGTCCAAAAACATAACCACGTGATCCCTGAAACGGACCGAAAGGAAACAAAGGAAGATGGAAAGAGGAAAAAGGGGTGGGGGGACATGGCACGTGCGTCAACTCGCTGGAACCTCCGACGCTGTTCTGAAGGGTTGTAGAACTTAATAGCTAATTCCATATTTTTCCATACTAATCTCGAGGCGTGACGTCACCAGTACGATACGCAATGCTAATATCCATTGTCCTCGCTAGTTTGACGGTGGGGCTTGAACGGGCAGCATTGGAAGGGGTCAGACCGTACGGACTGTGTCTCTTCAGGGTGATGAGGTGAGTTTGATATTAAATGTTATTTTATTTCCTTGTAACATGTCACTCATGTTGCACTCACATAAAGCCTGAAGCCAAGTAAAGGTCAACATATTATCATGTAAGAAGATTTGGTTTTAAAATTGTTGATATAAATACCAAAATTCAGTGTACGGGCAACCATTTTATTTGTACATGTTTGTCATTCTTAAGTCAGTTGCCAAAACCCCTTGGGAGTTGAACTAAGAAGGAGTTGGACTAAGTGTAGTTTAAACAATCTGAAGACATCACAACAAATCAAGGACTGTCCATTTAAGATTCATAATTATGAAAGCAGCCACTGTCATCACAAGCTTCCTTTTAATTTTAGTTTGCTTACACAAAGTGCTACAGAACTCTCAAGAAAAGGATCATATTGATACCAGACATAAGTGTTAGCTCTCGATGCTCAAACTTTCTCACATACAGACTCATTATAAAACTTATCAGAGTGACTAAAGGAGTATTTGAGTGTTGGTAGATTGTGCATAAGTAATATTTTAAATACCAATACTACGCTACAAATGTATGTATATCATTTTAGAAATTTTAAATTTTCATTAAGACAAACATGAGTGACGTTTCGTTCAAGTTAAGGTCTTCAGTTGATAACTGTAGCTATTATACACTGGAAATCTACGCATGCAATGCTATAACCCTTATTCCTGAGAGGGAGAACTGGCGCCAATATTATACCTTCAATTTCACTTGTTATGGCTTCTTAAAGTTCAACTAAATGCTAATATTTTCTACCATTTATATTGTTGAAAAAGAGCCAATTTAATTAACTGTTACAATCATTAATCTATTACAAACTTCAGCATTTCATGAACACAGCGCAATAATTCACCAAAACCACAGAACATATAATACACTCCAATGATGATTAGGAAGGCAGATGAACCACTACACGTCTCTTACATCTGGTTCTGTACATAAAGTATCATTTTTAGTAAAACAAATTAGCGAAAAATTAACAAGTTAAATTGATCAATATCAAATTTCACTTCAATCACATACAACAGTATACAAACAACATATTGAAATTATGAATGATCAATGAACAAAATGATAAAGTTACATAACAAGTTCTGACCATGATATTTATAAATTTAATATCTTGGGTGCTTTCCCAATTTGTACCTTTCGGGACCATCTTGTCACACTTTCATTCTCACAGTCACTTTCATATTCCACAGGCTCCATCTTCTCTTATTTGCTTTGTCTTCCTTGGACGCCTGCCTAAGGAAATCACTTTGTAGCGTTCTCCATATGCAATAACTTCCAAAGGATACACTCGCTGGATTCACTGTAGAAACATTACCACGATGTCAAACCAATCAGACATCACCCCTACGTCCTTTTATCACCACTATAGGCTTGGCTATAAGTCAGTCAGGTGGTTTCATGTTGCCACTGCTGATTAGTAACTTATCTCCGACATTCAATCTTTTGGACTTCCATACAGAGCTTCCTTGTATTAGTTGTTCCAGGTATACCTTTCTAAATCTTTGTTTCAGGGCTTCTCTCAGACTTTGTACCATAATCTGCCACAGAAAATGCTAGATATAAATCAGTTGCATCCACTTCCGTCAATTATTACGTGGACATTGTAGGTGTTAGTATTGCTAGGTCGTTTGAGTCTTCTTACATGAGGGTGAAAAGGTCGATCATTCATCAAAGTTTTAGTCATAGAGGATGGTAATTGTCATTTCTTTAAACATCAGTGAAGTGTGACCATGTATTTTCCGGAGAGTCTCCCTCAATATTATTAAAAGTCGCTCCTAACAACCTCCCCACCATGCAGCATGAGGTAGATTTTACCTCTACTGGATTCTTTGCGATGCAGGATAGTCCTATACATTACTTAAATTGATCTTCTTACATACGTTGTCAGCAACGTTAACATTTGGGACATTATTGCTGTAAGCTACTGGGTTTCACCTTCTCCCTACTATGGAACGGAAACTTAGAGCTTATAGAAATATATAGGTTGATAAGCTTGTCACCAATTCCAAATGGACTGCCCAATATCCTACAGAAAAAGTTGTCCAGTGAAGTCTACACACACTACTATAAAAGAAGCAGCCCCTCATACACGATGAACTGGTAATGAAGCGGATACAGATTCCACAATATTAGCATTATGTCTTTAGCATACCACACAGTTTGGAATCACTGAGATCATGGGATTAATTGCCATCCATCCTCCTAAAATCCAAAACTTTTCTTTAGGATTGCAATCAATCCTTGTCCTCCCACATGGTTTGACGATAATGTAGGTCTTTTACGAGCACTCTAACTACTGGGTTTAGTAGGAATGATTATAGGAGATTTATAATCTCTTATATCTTCACGTTCAAATATTTTGGTTCCCATGCGTAGGATACTAAATCTCCAAATGCGCTACAAAACAAACTATTTGATAAATTTGGAGATGTATCTCTAATACCATTTCTATACTTCTGTTGGTATGGGTATCATTGAAGCTCTTACTTATTTATTTTCTAAGGTAATCTCCTCTTCGTTCTTGGCCAATTTAAACCAGGCTTTTCGCTGTTCCTTTAACCACACTGGCCCCTCCAACCATTGGGATTCTAACAAATCTTTGACTCAACATCCCCGGGATGGCAGGTTAACCGAATTATGATCACCTGGAATATTACTCAAAATTCTGTAGATGTCAATATATTTATTTCTGTTACTTTTTTGCCAAAAAATGTTGACCCAGGTCCATCACGTAAACTCCATGAAGTACTGTTGTCATATCAGTCCAAAGGAAAGACTTCACTTCTTCTAGATTAAGAGATTCTAATACTCATTTATGCAGTCTGGCTCTAATAGTGGCTGGCTAGCAACTCTGACATAGTCATCATAATATTCTTTAAAAGAGTAATTAAAGTATTTTGTTTTAAGTAGCTGTACTGTCACTCCATTCATCGATTGACATCTTATGAACACTGCGTAGTAACATCCGTAATAAAAAAATGTTTAATTAAAGTCTTGGTTCCAACGAGACGAAGCTGAAAATAGCTTGTACATTAATACACCTATTGAGATTCGAGGGATGTGACCAATTGATTATAAAAATTAATAAAATTTGAAAAACTCTTTAAAAGCCCTTTCGAGAAAGCACTGAATTGTGAAACAGGCACGGCCAAGTATTTTATCCCTTACATAATTGATAATTGAAAAATATTTACACATGAACATTGTAAAACTAATTTAAGAGATAACTTAGCAGCTTTACAAAGACTCACCACAGCATAATATGTAGATATTAGTTATTCTAGTAGCTGTTATCATTGTAGCCCCACCATTGGTCAATTTATGCATTAATCAATAAACTAATAACAAAAATATGTGGTACGATCAATGAAATGTAATCAAATGTATTGGAATTATTATGCTTGACTTTAATCAATGAGTGATGATCAAATTTATTGTATCATGCATGAATCTTATGAAGTATGGTATTATCAATGAATTATGATCAATTATTATGCTATAAATGTTATGTATGACTATAATATTACTATAATCATTAAAATGATGAACAAATGTATTGTGAGAATTATATATGCTAATATAGCGTGCTAATTACCTGTTAGCACTAACGCTCAAAATACCTTAAACATGATTATCACTATAAATCCAAGAACTAATAAATTCTAATAATGTGTGGCAGATATAAACTCACTGTGAGGGCTGGTTGCTGTAAAACGCCCAAACTTGAGGAAAGTGTCCCAACTGACTTTTCAACACTTCCTGGAGGAAGTTCAACACACGGACATCTTGTACGCTTGCTAGCCCATTTACCTACCAACATTGTAATGCTTTAAACTAAGACTTTAAAGATTTAGGTATTGTTTATTATTATTTTATATGCTTATTAGGGTAAAGTCTAGTAGCCGCAAGGCTGGAGTGGTGCTATGTATTGTTGCTTAACTTTAAATCAATAATTGCTTCCAATTTAAATTGCCATTGTGTTGAGGAAGACACACCTTCGTATTAGAATGAGTGTTTGTTCTACTTTAACGAGTTACACCCTTCTAATACAAACACAACCATTCTTGTCATGGTTGCAGGTCAAACCAAGGAGTTTCACACCTAACGCTTCTAATTGAAACAACTATGTATAAAGTAACTGATATAATTTCCACCAATAAACAATGGGGTGTTTTGTATATAATCCCGTCAAACCATTTGTAATAATTTCGACTTGTTTGAATTTAAAATAAACTGATTTTTAAACGTGTTCCTCTCTCTTATGCGTCATCATTCCCATCCTTCTTTATATATCTATGTAACTCTATTCATCACTTCTTTTATAAGATAGGAGAGGCGGCGATACACTAATATTAATTAAATATCTTCAAATGCTCTAAAAGCCTGATGTATAGATTTATCAAATATGATACATGACTCTGAACAGTGTAGGATGATCATATGTCTTCTTAGTAAGAGCCATAGCTCTATTAGGTCTGGAATATGTTTATGATGAATGAACGATGATTGAATTTGTATTTGAGTGTGATGTAACATTCTAATATATGAATTATTATCAAATGTATGCTAATTATGATACATGACTCTCTCAGGTATGGTGAACAAATGCCTCGTAAGTATTATGCATATTTTTTTAATTATCAAGTATTTCAATAAAAATTCTACGTAAAAATAAAATATTTAATTATATTCAAATTATATAATAGCCATATAGTTATATTCTTTAAATGTAGAATACATGTTTTATTTAATCAACCAAACATAAAATAGTTTTAATAAATGACATGGTCTCAACTGCTTCGACTATTATTTCTTCTCTTGGGTACAGCCAACAAAGGTTTTTTGCTCTTTTCATAGTGTCATAAAAAAAAGTAATTTTTGCGTTCCCGGCCGTGGTATCTACTGGCCGAGAAATGAGGACACAAAATGTCGCTGTAGCCGGGAATTGAGGGCCACGCATCAGCCCCTACAATACTACAAATGTTCTCGAGGGAGGGGGTGGTGTGTGTCAGATACGAGCGTCGGGGGAGAGGGGGAGCTAAATTGAATCTGTGCGTCAGTTGGGCGTCACAAGGTTGGACTATAAACAGAGTTAGAATTAACTCCTACAGCCATCTTTCTTAACCTTCTATACTCATGCGGGATACATTAATGGATCCACTTTCAAACATTAAATCATAAGGTCGTGTGGGTTTTATAATAAAAAATCCGTTAAAACAAATGGGGAAAATATAGATTTGATAAAAAAAAAGTGGAATTTCTTACAAGAGACGGTCACAAGTCAATATAAGCAGTTTAAAATATTTCTATTTGTTTTATTAAGTAGTTAACAAAGTTATATTATTAGTGTCTATGGACTCCAAACCCTCGTAGATCACCTGATTTCGCCACTCCTAAGTGGACATTACTACTTGTTTGATAACAGATAAAAAAATAGCGAGCGCTTTAACAATTTTACCAAAGTTCAACCGTATTTTTAAAGGGAACTAAGCTACTTTAAAAAAAATAATTTGTAGATTCAAAATAATGTCTGATATTTAAATTAATAATTTTTTGTTACAAATTAACCTTTCTTGCTCTCAAACCTAGAATTTAACATTTTAACTTTTATAAAATAAATTCTAGCATATTTTAATTTAGGTTGTTTGAGGTAAGATTAGTAAACCATTAAGCTCTCAATAAATACGATATTATTTTTAAATATGAAATAGAATATTAAGTCTTCAAGAACTTGCTAATGTTTATTTTATGTTTTCTTCTCTTTGTTATTTATTTATGTTTATCTATATACTTATTTTAGTTGGTGTTTACCGAATGGAAAGCCTCTATACATTTTAAATTTTTGCACATACATATACATCACTATAAGGCTTATTTTGAAAGAAAAAAGCTTTTAAATTATTTAAGCTATTCCGTAATCCTTCAAACAAGGAAAGGTCAAAGTTGATTCCATGGCTTCATCAATTAAAGCTAAGATAATTGAGATATATAACATCTAGACCTAGCTCCAGCACTCATGGAAGATAGGAGAACTGAGATATACAACATTTAGACCTAGCTCCAGGACTTATGGAAGATAGGAGAACTGAGATATACAACATTTAGACCTAGCTCCAGGGCTCATGGAAGATAGGAGAACTGAGATATAAAACATTTATACCTAGCTCCAGGACTCATGGAAGATAGGAGAACTGAGATATATAACATTTTGACCTAGCTCCAGGACTCATGGAAGATAGGAGAACTGAGATATACAACATTTAGACCTAGCTCCAGCACTCATGGAAGATAGGAGAACTGAGATATACAACATCTAGACCTAGCTCCAGGACTCATGGAAGATAGGAGAACTGAGATATACAACATTTAGACCTAGCTCCAGGACTCATGGAAGATAGGAGAACTGAGATATACAACATTTAGACATAGCTCCAGGACTCATGGAAGATAGGAGAACTGAGAAATATAACATTTAGACCTAGCTCCAGCACTCATGGAAGATAGGAGAACTGAGATATATAACATTTAACCTAGCTCCAGCACTCATGGAAGTTAGGAGAACTGAGATATATAACATTTAGACCTAGCTCCAGCACTCATGGAAGATAGGAGAACTGAGATATATAACATTTAGACCAAGCTCCAGCACTCATGGAAGATAGGAGAACTGAGATATACAACATTTAGACCTAGCTCAGGACTCATGGAAGATAGGAGAACTGAGATATATAACATTTAGACCTAGCTCCAGGACTCATGGAAGATAGGAAACTAAGATATATAACATCTATACCTAGCTCCAGGACTCATGGAAGATAGGAGAACTGAGATATATAACATTTAGACCAAGCTCCAGGACTCATGGAAGATAGGAGAACTGAGATATACAACATTTAGACCTAGCTCCAGGACTCATGGAAGATAGGAGAACTAAGATATATAACATCTATACCTAGCTCCAGCACTCATGGAAGATAGGAGAACTGAGATATATAACATTTATACCTAGCTCCAGGACTCATGGAAGATAGGAAAACTAAGATATATAACATCTAGACCTAGCTCCAGCACTCATGGAAGATAGGAGAACTGAGATATACAACATCTAGACCTAGCTCCAGGACTCATGGAAGATAGGAGAACTGAGATATATAACATTTAGACCTAGCTCCAGGACTCATGGAAGATAGGAGAACTGAGATATATACCATCTAGACCTAGCTCCAGGACTCATGGAAGATAGGAGAACTGAGATATACAACATTTAGACCTAGCTCCAGGACTCATGGAAGATAGGAGAACTGAGATATATAACATCTAGACCTAGCTCCAGGACTCATGGAAGATAGGAGAACTGAGATATACAACATCTAGACCTAGCTCCAGCACTCATGGAAGATAGGAGAACTGAGATATAATAAATATACTAGATATAGAGTCATACGTCTATTCTAAAAGTTGCCAGTTATAAAATTGTTAAATACTACACACGTTAATACATGCCCTACTAGGGTTTAGCTAAATGGGAAAACAATACAATTTTTCTCAAATATAAACTAGATTTTTTTAAATTATTTCACTATCTCACATTAATGACGTTAATCCTCGTTTCTGGTCTACTCGGGATGTAAAGGAAACTGAGAACGTTATAATTTCATTTTTGTCCTCAATTTAAATTTGCTTTATAGTAATATATTTACTCTTAGCCTAGAATTTGTCAAATGGCGTGCAATACTAAAATATTGATCAATTATTTAAAAAATATATATTTCTTTATCAAATAATTTTTGCTCTTAATCACAATTTAATAACAATTATTATTGATCCAGATCTCAGTGTAGGCTGCTAAGTACAATTTAAAGGGGGCTAAAGTTTTCCATTCTCAGGGCCAGTTTCAGTCAAACTTATTGCTCCTCTAGTGCGGCTCGAAACCAAAAAAAGACGACACATACCTAGACTCGAATGGAATGGACAAGTTTCACATATGAAACTGGCCTATTGTCTTGTGTTTGATATCGAGACGTACTTGAGGCGCATTAAGTCTGACTGGTGTACCGTTTGTTTGCGCCTTTGAATTACTTTTGGTTCAGCCTTTAGTGACGTCACCTCCAGACCGTGCTAGCGTAGTGTAGCGAAGCTCGGCTTGGTTCATGCAACGGTCATTCGACATAGGAGAGTCGTGCTGACTAGAGGGAATATCAGAATAGCACCTGCCTCGAGTCACAAGTGTAAGGCACCTGTTGGTGGCCGTGCGGGAAGGAACGCAATAAAGGTGTCTGCACAGTGCGGCAGTAATAAACTAGCCTGAGAGCACTAAAGGATGATTTGTGTCTTTCTTTAGGATTCCCTGCATCTGGTCAGCGTGGAAGCACATAGCCAAGCTGAGGTGGGTTGTCGGGTCAGGTGTTGCACCTGGGACCAGGTGGTTTTTTGAGCCAGGTGTTACACCTGAGACCTGGCTGTTTGTCGGGCCAGGTGTTGCACCTGGATCAGGCTATTTGTCAGGCTAGGTTTTGCACCTGAGACCAGGCTGTTTGTCAGCCAGGTGTTGCATCTGGGACCAGGCTGTTTGTTGGGCCAGGTGTTGCACCTGGATCAGATGGTTTGTTGGGTCAGGTGGTTTGTCGGGTCAGGTGTTGCACTGGACCAGGCCCTTTGTTGGGTCAGGTGTTGCACCTGGAACCAGGTGTTTTGTCGGGCCAGGTGTTACACCTGTGACCAGGTGGTTTTTTGAGCCAGGTGTTGCACCTGAGGCCAGGTGTTTTGTTGAGCCAAGTGTTGCACCTGGAACAAGGCGTTTGTCGGGCCAGGTGTTGCACCTGAGATCAGGTGGTTTGTTGGGCCAGGTGTTTTGTCGGGCCGAGTGATGCACCTATGACTAGGTGGTATTTTAGCCAGCCGTTGCACCTGGGACCAGGTGGTTTTTAGCTAGGTTTTGCACCTGCGACCAGGTGGTTTTTCGAGCCAGGTGTTGCACCTGGGACCAGGTGGTTTTTGAGCCAGGTGTTGCACCTGGGACCAGGCGGTTTTTTTACCAGGTGGTTTTTTGATCCAGGTTTTGCACCTGGGACCAGGTGGTTTTTCGAGCCAGGTTTTGCAGCTGAGACCAGGTGGTTTTTGAGCCAGGTGTTGCACCTGGGACCAGGCGGTTTTTTTACCAGGTGGTTTTTTGATCCAGGTTTTGCACCTGGGACCAGGTGGTTTTTCGAGCCAGGTGTTGCAGCTGAGACCAGTTGGTCCAAGTGTTGGACACACTATGAGTCTAGCCTTTAGATAAGTTTGTTTTCCTTTATGAAAAATTAATAACTGGGGGTTCTGGCTTTTATTATTTTCACCCTTAAATTAAGAACAATTAATTGTATAGCTCACAGAGGATAAATCGATCTAATACTCGTAATTTTGATAAATTAAAATCTCTTGAATGTGTTTGATGCAATCGCTGTTATTTGTTACCATTGGGTGTGTATTTGAGAGTGTTGGCACTGCACTGTGTCAGCAGACGTGGGAGCTATTGGTAGTCCCCAGCTGCTAGTCTTCCAGCTCGTAAACCTCTATCCAGCACTCGACACATGCTCCACAGCGAGCACAACTCCACACGGACCACCTCACAAGAGCTCATCACGTAGAATGATACAACACTGCTCATATTGATCTCGTGGCATTTTCATCAGTTTGCGTCATATCTCTTGATAATCCTGATAGCAACTAGCCTTGACTTACCTCACACATCACACTTACACTTTCAATCACGAGTGGAGGTTTTAACTCGTCTTTCCGTGCCAGTTGCTGATTTGCAATACATTAGTGTCCGTATATAACGCAAAATATTTAAGTCCCTTGCACATGTTATAATGAAATAAGACCTTAAAAAACTAAATATTATACACTGATAGTGTTTAACTTGTCATAAAATGTAATATTGTAACAATTGTGGGACTGATTTAATATCTATTAGTGATAGAATCATTGGAGGGCCAATTTTATTAACCAGCATTATTAACAACTGTAAATATTCAAGCGTGATATTTACTCTATAGCGTTAGGAGCTCGAAATATCATTGACGCACTTATAAAAGTACACCACGTATCTCTATCTTTAGCAAGTTCTATCCAGTCCACCTTATTACACACTATCTCTATCTTGAGCTGGTTCAAGCCATTCCACCTCATTACACCATATTTCTTTCAGGTCCATTCTAATGTTATCCTCCCATCTGCACCTAGGTCTTCCATTGTATGTGCCAGTCAATATCTTGGACAAGGTTTTATAATATCTCATTCCCGCTGCATGTCCTGCCAACCGTAATCTACTAGACTTGATTATCCTAACATTTTCATGTGATAGGTACAGTGTATGTGACTCATCATCATCTAATCTCCTCCACTCCCCAGTATCCTCATCCCTTTTTAGAACAAATATATTCCTAATCACCTTGTTTTAGAACATATTAAATTTGTTTTCGTCATGTAAGGCACGAGATCACGTTTCAAATCCATAGAGAACAGCCGGTAAAATTATTGTTTTGTATGGATTGAGTTTAACATTTCCTGAAAGCAGTCGAGATGTCAACAATTTACTGCTCAAGTAAGGTCTACCATGTTACTATTTTAAATCCTAATAATTGTCAATAATCTGAGAAAAATATGATATTTTGGTCATATATTTTTTTCAACCAGTAGGGTTCCGAATCCCGACCACCTCATTACTGGCAAATCTAATTAGACAAGGCTTATATATATTCCACGTTCCCACCATCGATGTATATTTTAAGTGATAATAATTATTATTTGTTAGTGTTTCAGATTCCAGACGTGGATAGTGTAAGCGGCTGTCGCTAATAGGTTGCAGCAGCAGCTACGCTGAAGACAGTCACGAATAGAGCAGAGTCGGTGACCGAGTGAAAAGGAGAAACGGAAATTAAGATAGATACCACACCAACAGCGATATACCCCGATTTTAAGGAAGTACTCCAGCTACCGAGGCTAGAGGAACAACACTATCTGCACTTGGTCTTAAAACATCTCATGAGGACAGGTCACGGGATACTATAACGTTTCCAAATCTCGAGGGAAATGAATAATAAATACGCCTAAGTGTGTAAACTTAGCAAAGGAATATGTGAGTCTGCACATTAAATAGTGTAAAGTGTTCAACCGAATAAAATAGGTACTCACGAACAACAGCTCTACGACCATTTCCGGAGAAATGAGGTATTCAATGAACAACATCTCTACAACCAGTTCCGGAGAAATGAGGTATTCAATGAACAACAGCTATAAACCAGTTCCGGAGAAATAAGGTATTCAATGAAAAACATCTCTACAACCAGTTCCGGAGAAATAAGGTATTCAATGAACAACAGCTATAAACCAGTTCCGGAGAAATAAGGTATTCAATGAAAAACATATCTACAACCAGTTCCGGAGAAATAAGGTATTCAATGAACAACATCTCTACAACCAGTTCCGGAGAAATAAGGTATTCAATGAACAACATCTCTACAACCAGTTCCGGAGAAATAAGGTATTCAATGAACAACATCTCTACAACCAGTTCCGGAGAAATAAGGTATTCAATGAACAACAGCTATAAACCGGTTCCGGAGAAATAAGGTATTCAATGAACAACAGCTATAAACCAGTTCCGGAGAAATAAGGTATTCAATGAACAACATTTCTACAACCAGTTCCAGAGAAATAAGGTATTCAATGAACAATAGCTCTATGACCAGTTCGTAAAAGTACATGGCTGCACTACATTCGAACCCAAAGAGTAGTTGCCTGAAAGCCAAGAAGATTTACATAATTGCTATTCATAAAGGGGAAAATGAATCTCCTAACAATGTCTGACTAGGACCGTTGAATGGGATGAGAAGTGTGACCATGCTACATGAGATACGAAGGCTCACCGAGGAGATGGAATCAGACGTCGTGTGTCTCCAGGAGCTATATAGCATAGATGAGAAGATTTCACACTTGATAATTACCCCTGGGATCCTAACAACTGGGATAAAACCATGGAGTGCTGTTATCATGTATAACACACATAACAGCAACAAAGATATGGCATGTGTGGAAGTCGTAACCAAGATAGGCAGATGTATGTTGACGAGTATATACTTTCAATACAACGAGAAATAAGAGGATAAGGCCTAATAAGGCTATAAAGTTGGATGAAGTGGAGATGAGAGAAGTAGGGAACTTAAGACATCTTGGAAGCGTGTTGAGGCTAAGGGTGGAGGTAGATATGATTTAATGAGAAGAGGACAGCAGGGTGAGTTGTTCTATAGGTGTGTAAGATACCTGCTATGACGAGAAGTGCCCTTAAAGTGTAAGTAAGTGTTGTACAGAGCGTACTTTGTAACCATCGTCATATATACAGCAGAAACATGGACAATGAATGTAAGAGAAACTAGGAAAGTGGAGGCCACGGAAATGAAATTTGTGTGGAACATGTTAGTTAACACGAGAAGAAACACGATTAGGAATGAAGTTATCTGAGAAAGAATTGGGGTCGAGGGAGTACATGGGATAATAGAGGAAGCAAGACTGAGATGGTATAGGCATGTAATTAGGATGGAGGATGACAAAGAAAATGTTGGAAATTAAGTATGTAGGGAAAATATCGCAAGTTAGGCCAAGGAAGAGATGGGGAGAGCAGAAAACAAAATGTGTTCAAGTGATAGGAGAAGAATGAACAAAATTAAAGGAGGAAGAACGGTGGGAGGATAAAGGCAGATGGAAGCGTTTTACTAAACCAACCTAGCCACAGGATGGAAAAGTTGATTATGATGATGTGTGTATGTAATACAACGAAATCATAGAACCCTATTTGGAAAGGTTGAAATAAATATAAGTATAGTGCATATTCAAGAGTGCCGTCGATACATGCCACCGACGGTAAGGCCAAGTCTCCCATGTGGTATAGTGCGATAACGGACTATAGATCACTGGAAGAAGTGATAAATGCCAGGCAGCTTGAGGTTGTAAACGAGTCTAATAACCCAGTGACATATGCATGAAGAGCCGGAGCACCCAGTAACATCGGTATAACCTTTGCAACATCACAGCCACGAACATAATAAGAAGAGAGATATTAGCAGTGACCACAATCTCATACGTTTCAAGCCAACCACTGAAAGTGGAGATGATGAGGTAAACGAAGGCGAACGACGACGTTGATATAACATCGCTAAAATTGACTAAGTAAAATAAGAGAGAGCTTGGAGATACTTACTGGTGTTATCAGGGCGCCTAGTTTTGGAACGTGCGAGAAATCTCGCTATTGAGTGAAGTCGAAAAAACATGATATCGCAACTCTCAGTCAATTACAGCAGAGAGATAGCTTTGAAATTATTGTTTAATAAATTAACTTAATTGAATTAATTTGAGTAACAAAACAAAATTAATTTAACAACATTGTAATCAGATAAAATGTAAAATATCAAATTTAATGAATATTTGTCTTCGTTACAGTGTTCGGTGAATGACCAAAAAAACTATTTCAGTGGCAGTTATAATATTGTTTCATTCTTGGGAAGAGTTATTTTAAGTTTTTATTTTGGTATCGATAAATGTTAACAGATATATTGTATCAATTTCAGGAACTTTTTAATATTACAAATAGAAAATTACAGCATATTTTCAAGTGAAAATGTGACTCATTTTGCAAAATTTGGTAAGGGATATAAACAGATTTTCAGTGACAGCCAAAATGCTGTTCTTCAAGTTTGGGTGTTATGTTAATAAACAGAGAACATCACAAATAACTCTGAGGACACAGAAGATTCCTTGGTTTACTTTGGTCGTTACAATAACTTACTACCGTGCAACACGGTGGGGTTGGTTGTTTTGATTCATTTTAAACCTTTCATCCATTTGTGACCAAGTTGATTGTGTCAAAAATGGCGGAAATTATAGTTACTAAAGCTGATTTGTCAAGTTGTTTGTCATCAGGGTCGGATATCCCAAAATAAATTCTTGGACACTTTTACATTTTTATCTGAATAAAGATACTTGTCATCTCTATTATATAATCAATATACTTTTATTTTTTACTTCGTAACATTTATTTTATGGTAGTATGGTAGATTATAAAGGGTTCACTGGATGATAGTAAATAGTTTGTTTGGTTCTTTTTTAAATAAAGCATATATTTTATTTTCTAAAATCCATAAGTATTTTGTTTAAATAATCACCTACTTACAGTACATACAGGGGAAAAAAAAATATCCTTATACATTATTCTATAACAACACTAGTTGCAAACATGAAATACCTGGTTTTCAAAATTTTCTTTAGTAAACTTGAGCTCTTTAACTAGCCCTAATTCGGTTTAAATTATTATAGTTATTATCTTTATACAAACAATTTGAGCTTTGCATTGGCTGAAAGTATTTAATTCAAATTATAGACATTTGTTAATTGTTTATTCAATTGCATCAAAACCTTTTATTAATAATAAAATAATACAAAATATCCTACACAAGCTATTATTACCCCTCTCGAACGTCTGTGTGGGCTCGCGAGCCACAGCTTGGCTAGTACGCCCCTAGTGGGCATTACAACAGAGTAGTTTATTTATGTAAGATCTAAAGAATCATTTATTGAAATCCTATTTTATTTCACAAAAGAGATGAGCCAAATGATAAAATAACATTTGAAAATATTCTGAGTACAATATTTACGATATGGTTTGTTTTAAATTTTAGCACCACATCTTACTACCCATCCGGGTTATGCACATATGTACTAATTACTATAACATTATCAGTGATTAGGAAAGTTTTATACCCCAATTTGCGTGGAGATAGGGTGGAAAACCTTTTTGGAAAATCCACCCTCAATACACCCGACCGAGATTTGAACCTTGAGCTCCCCGTTATCGGAACTCTTGTCTACTGCGAGAGTAGTGCGTTAGACCTTGTGGCCACAAAAGCTAGCTATATGTGTATACATTGTTTGTTTTAGACAATGGTGGACCTGTTTCAACAGCAGCCAGGATATTTATAAACAAAATTGTGAAGTGCTAGTTTTTATAACATTAATATAATTCATAATTCTAATGGTTAATTTGTTTAGCACTAGCCCTTATTTTTCCATAACCGTTTATTTATTGAAATTGTTTGAGAAATATGACTCAGGAAAGTCACTCGCACCGATTAACTTCCCCCTAAAATGTAAAGTATCACCTTAAAAAACGTATTCCCAATTATAAATCTCAGTTACTATGCTAACTAGATTATTGCCAACTTAAGACGTGGCTACATTAATGGCATCTAATTAATAAGGCCAACCAGGTCATCTCATTAAAAGGGTGTTTTTTTTAGAATACTTAGCGTTAAATTTCCAAACAAATTGATAATATCAGCACACGAACAAACAACTAGATCAGATCTAGAGCAGACAAAATACCCATCTCCATGGCCATTAATGTAGCATTGTAAAGGGAGAATAATATATAGTACTAATTATTTATATTCCAGCCATGTCGGTAGTCAAACCAGATACTCTTAGCCAGATGACAATACTGGCTAAGGTAAGTTGTCAGGTTTTGAAAATAGTAAGTTTAAAATTTAAAGCCATTAACTTTTAATATATCATTCAAATAGTCATCTTTGGAATTTAATTGAATTACATATTTCACAACTAGCTATAATTATATTTGCTAACAAAAATATACCATATTTTTTTCAACAAGCTATTTGTGACACCGTTTAAACAAATACATTCATATTCTGAAAATTTAAAAATGACACCTGGACACGGCAATCGAACCTGGGACCTTGAACTTAGTACGCCAATGCTCTGGCCACTGAGCTATCCAGGATTCGTCCCGTGCTCAGGGTGTATTTTCATTCTCCACTCATATTTTAAGGCAGAGTCTATTATGGACGTGCTGTCTGCTACAAGTCTGTGATTATATTAATATCATGAGCATAAATAATATCTTTGGCTATTTGATTCTTAAATATGCAATCCCGTACAATTATGTTAGTTGTACCAATGGCAGCAATAAGCCAACTACCGAGTCGAAGTGATAGCTCGTGATATTAATATAATCACATATTTGTAGCCGACGATTTCCACACGTCCATCATAAATCTTAAAATATGACACAGGACACAGGACGAATCCTGGATAGCTCAGTGGTCAGAGCATTGGCGTACTAAGCCATAGGTCCCTTGTTTGATTCCCGTGTCCAGGTGTCATTCTTAAATTTTCAGAATATGATATCTAGCATAAATAATATTTTTGGCTGTTTGATTCTAAATATATTAATGGAAAGAAAATATTGTACTTATTTTCTCATGTAAAATTTATAGCTTGAAGAAAAAAATTATTAAAAAAACAGCTATCATCAAACTAGTTTTTTCTCCGAGAAACATATCCTACTCCTTAAATAACCATTTAAAAATAAAATATTTAATGCCATTTTCAAAAAAGTGTCCAATATAAAATATTAGAAATAAAAAAATAATATTAGTCCTAGAGAATTAATTAAAATGACGATTTAACCTTGAGGTATGATAATATTATAAGATTTAAATATGAGCTTAGGATGAGTTCCATTAAATAATTTCGGCGGATGTGCAAAATACAGTATTCTATAGAATACGTCATTTTCTATATTATAAAGATATTAGAAAGTATTACATCTATATATTACTTTTTATAATCAATTTTAAATAGTTTATTATAATAAAATCACTGTAGGTAATTTTTTTTTAAATATCAGAAAAATAGTAAACTCATAAATAGGTAGTTTTAAAATCATCTAAAAAATTAGTAGTTTTTTTTCTCTAATAAATATTTGTTTAGAACTATGATAAAAGTAGTGCCTCAAACTTAAATTTAAATATTGCTGATTTAGAGGACATTAGTTTTCTATCAGATGTTTTTTAAATCTGAGTTTAGAAGATGTACGTTTAAACACACAACCAAAATAAAACGTTTGTTCCACGCTTAGTCTATCTACTTTAAGAGAGTGAGATCCCTTCAATAGCAACAAGTGGTTAATAATGCCGGAGAAGATCACTGGGGTATCTTTAGGTGTGGGCTTGGGAATACGCTTAGCTTTGGTGGAGAAACTGATAGCTCAACTCAACCTAGGATAGTATAGATGGCGGTGCTTCAGTAGGTGGAATAGCAGGATATACCAGACCTAGCACCTTCTCAACCTAGGACAGCAGTCTGGGGTGTTTCAGCAGGTGGAATAGCAGGATATACCAGACCTAGCACCTTCTCAACCTAGGACAGCAGTCTGGGGTGTTTCAGCAGGTGGAATAGCAGGATATACCAGACCTAGCACCTTCTCAACCTAGGACAGCAGTCTGGGGTGTTTCAGCAGGTGGAATAGCAGGATATACCAGACCTAGCACCTTCTCAACCTAGGACAGCAGTCTGGGGTGTTTCAGCAGGTGGAATAGCAGGATATACCAGACCTAGCACCTTCTCAACCTAGGACAGCAGTCTGGGGTGTTTCAGCAGGTGGAATAGCAGGATATACCAGACCTAGCACCTTCTCAACCTAGGACAGCTGTCTGGGGTGTTTCAGCATGTGGAATAGCAGGATATACCAGACCTAGCACCTTCTCAACCTAGGACAGCAGTCTGGGGTGTTTCAGCAGGTGGAATAGCAGGATATACCAGATCTAGCACCTACTCAACCTAGGACAGCAGTCTGGGGTGTTTCAGTAGGTGGAATAGCAGGATATACCAGATCTAGCACCTACTCAACCTAGGACAGCTGTCTGGGGTGTTTCAGCAGGTGGAATAGCAGGATATACCAGACCTAGCACCTTCTCAACCTAGGACAGCAGTCTGGGGTGTTTCAGCAGGTGGAATAGCAGGATATACCAGATCTAGCACCTACTCAACCTAGGACAGCAGTCTGGGGTGTTTCAGTAGGTGGAATAGCAGGATATACCAGATCTAGCACCTTCTCAACCTAGGACAGCTGTCTGGGGTGTTTCAGCAGGTGGAATAGCAGGATATACCAGATCTAGCACCTTCTCAACCTAGGACAGCTGTCTGGGGTGTTTCAGCAGGTGGAATAGCAGGATATACCAGACCTAGCACCTTCTCAACCTAGGACAGCAGTCTGGGGTGTTTCAGCAGGTGGAATAGCAGGATATACCAGATCTAGCACCTACTCAACCTAGGACAGCAGTCTGGGGTGTTTCAGCAGGTGGAATAGCAGGATATACCAGATCTAGCACCTACTCAACCTAGGACAGCAGTCTGGGGTGTTTCAGCAGGTGGAATAGCAGGATATACCATATCTAGCACCTACTCAACCTAGGACAGCAGTCTGGGTGTTTCAGCAGGTGGAATAGCAGGATATACCAGATCTAGCACCTACTGAACCTAGGACAGCAGTCTGGGGTGTTTCAGCAGGTGGAATAGCAGGATATACCAGATCTAGCACCTACTCAACCTAGGACAGCAGTCTGGGGTGTTTCAGCAGGTGGAATAGCAGGATATACCAGATCTAGCACCTTCTCAACCTAGGACAGCTGTCTGGGGTGTTTCAGTAGGTGGAATAGCAGGATATACCAGACCTAGCACCTTCTCAACCTAGGACAGCAGTCTGGGGTGTTTCAGTAGGTGGAATAGCAGGATATACCAGATCTAGCACCTACTCAACCTAGGACAGCAGTCTGGGGTGTTTCAGCAGGTGGAATAGCAGGATATACCAGATCTAGCACCTTCTCAACCTAGGACAGCTGTCTGGGGTGTTTCAGTAGGTGGAATAGCAGGATATACCAGACCTAGCACCTTCTCAACCTAGGACAGCAGTCTGGGGTGTTTCAGTAGGTGGAATAGCAGGATATACCAGACCTAGCACCTTCTCAACCTAGGACAGCAGTCTGGGGTGTTTCAGTAGGTGGAATAGCAGGATATACCAGACCTAGCACCTTCTCAACCTAGGACAGCTGTCTGGGGTGTTTCAGCAGGTGGAATAGCAGGATATACCAGACCTAGCACCTTCTCAACCTAGGACAGCAGTCTGGGGTGTTTCAGTAGGTGGAATAGCAGGATATACCAGATCTAGCACCTTCTCAACCTAGGACAGCAGTCTGGGGTGTTTCAGTAGGTGGAATAGCAGGATATACCAGATCTAGCACCTACTCAACCTAGGACAGCTGTCTGGGGTGTTTCAGCAGGTGGAATAGCAGGATATACCAGATCTAGCACCTTCTCAACCTAGGACAGCAGTCTGGGGTGTTTCAGTAGGTGGAATAGCAGGATATACCAGATCTAGCACCTTCTCAACCTAGGACAGCTGTCTGGGGTGTTTCAGCAGGTGGAATAGCAGGATATACCAGATCTAGCACCTACTCAACCTAGGACAGCAGTCTGGGGTGTTTCAGTAGGTGGAATAGCAGGATATACCAGATCTAGCACCTACTCAACCTAGGACAGCAGTCTGGGGTGTTTCAGTAGGTGGAATAGCAGGATATACCAGATCTAGCACCTTCTCAACCTAGGACAGCTGTCTGGGGTTTTCAGCAGGTGGAATAGCAGGATATACCAGATCTAGCACCTACTCAACCTAGGACAGCAGTCTGGGGTGTTTCAGTAGGTGGAATAGCAGGATATACCAGATCTAGCACCTTCTCAACCTAGGACAGCAGTCTGGGGTGTTTCAGTAGGTGGAATAGCAGGATATACCAGATCTAGCACCTTCTCAACCTAGGACAGCAGTCTGGGGTGTTTCAGTAGGTGGAATAGCAGGATATACCAGATCTAGCACCTTCTCAACCTAGGACAGCTGTCTGGGGTGTTTCAGCAGGTGGAATAGCAGGATATACCAGATCTAGCACCTACTCAACCTAGGACAGCAGTCTGGGGTGTTTCGTCAGGTCATATTTTCAGTATAGTGGATAATATTGACTTGAATTCCTTAGATAAAATGTAAAGAAACATAAAATAGGCTTTTAAAGTAGACTTATTTCTCTCTATATATAAAGCTGAAATTAGATTTGTCTGGAAAAGAAAATCTTTTTCCAGATTAGCTGGAAAACTAGATGTTGATAAGGTGAGGGTCTGAAGGTTAAAAATGGTACATAGTCGGGTTGTAGGGTGGATGATCGTCTAGAAGTGTCATTTGGTTGATGTTGATAAGGTGAGAGTCTGGAGGTTGATGATGGTGCATAGTCGGGATGTAGGGTTGATGATCGTTTAGAAGTGTCATTTGGTTGATGTTGATAAGGGGAGAGTCTGGAGGTTGAAGATGGTGCATAATCGGGATGTAGGGTGGATGATCGTCTATAAGTGTCATTTGGTTGATGTTGATAAGGTGAGAGTCTGGAGGTTGAAGATGGTGCATAGTCGGAATGTAGGGTGGATGATCGTCTATAAGTGTCATTTGGTTGATGTTGATAAGGTGAGAGTCCGGAGGTTGAATACGGCTGTTGTGTTTTTCTTCAATGGATAGTATTTCCTTAAAGATATAATTGGTTGTGTCAGCTGACAATGGACGTAGTGAGCACGTAGTCTAAAGTGATGGGCTAGGATTGGTGGTAAATCAATTGTCAAAGTGTCAGTGCTGGATTCACAGGAAAGCTCGGAGCTATAGCCCTCAGTGGCAAAACCAGAGGGGCGGAAAATTTGGTCAAATAAACTATTGATATTGAAAAATTTAACATTATCCATATCTTTGTTATTCTACAAACAAAACCTACTTTTTCTAAACACGTACTGTGCCTCCCTGAGATGGATGTGTATATCCCATGCTATAAACTATTGGGTGTACGTATCCCGTCACTTCTAGGATATGGATAGGCTACATTCAGGTTATATTATACAGTTATCACTATCATCAATACTATACTACTTCTCTGTATGGTGTTTAGTCTATAGTTTACACTGGACGGTGGGGGGGGGGGGGTACTGAGGGGTGGGGACTACCGGGGGGAGGGGATTACTGTGAAGAGTGGATTACTGTGGTGAGGTGTTTACTGTGGGCAGGAAGTGTTTAAAGGGGTTGGGGGCGGCTCCTAGGTGACAAAATATAAATCCACCACTGCATAAAGTTGGGGTACAGGACTTCATAACTCTATTCAATATAATACACCAAACGATTAGTTTGTATCTCTAGTGCCTGTATCGTGGAGTAAAAGTCATTTGGAGTTGACGACCATGAAATATGTCAATAGTCAATACTGAGCAGCAGAATAGTTTTCATGTCTTTATTAAATTATTTGGAGCTAGAAACCTAATTGTTCTTGGAAGTAATCTTAACTAATCAAGGCGACGTAAAATATAAGAACAATTTTTTTGAAGTTGAGGGTTCCAGGATAAATCTTGGTCAATATTACACCTAGATATTTTATAGTTGGATTCAATATTAATTTAAGAATTTCAAAACAAATGCTAGATTTAAATGGATCTCAGAAAGATCGAAATTTGTGTTTAGTTCCTCTAAGGAACCTAACTTAACATTGGGTGCATTTATTGAAATAAGCCATCTGACTTATAATTCGATAAATTTGTCTAGTTGTATTTTTACTAATTTGTTTATTGTTGACATTGTCCCACATGTCATCCAAAATGCTGTTTCTTCTGAAAAGTGAAAGCGTTGTAATTTGTTGTTAAAAAGTCTAGATATCTCAACAATACATCATATGTACAGCAAAGGATAAGTAACTGAACCTTGTGGGAGTCTTGAGAGTGCTTGAAATATTCTGGAAAAGAAAGGAAGATAATACAATTCGTAAATAGAAACACTGGGGTCAACCACTTTTGGTGCCTAATATGGTAGACCCTTTTTGGGGTAACAACATCTGAAAATGGCATTAGTTTTTGTCAATCAGATCTGATTCTCGTGACATGACACATGCAGAGAAAACCCTAGAAACCAAAACACGTACAACAAAACACTTTTCTTCATTGAGACTTGCTGCTGAGCCCACGTTTCTGTGCGATGCGATGTTCCTCAACATTCACGGTGGATGCTCCAACAATAGTCCGCCATCATATGCGTATCTCATCGTCCACGATACCGTTCTTTCTAGGCCCTGATTTCCTGGTGAAATCTCTCCTCTTGTTCGTCGCTGACATCAACAAGACAATTTGGAAATCGAGCCAAATGACTGGAGGTAATGCAATTTGATGCTCATGTTACAACTAAGTGTACAAAACGCAGTGAGTATATTCTCCACGAGCTCACGATAGTTAGTGGCCTTAGAGTTCCCAAGGAAATTCTGTAAGACCATACAAAATTACGACAACGCACATGCCTCAATGTTGTCCATTGAGTCTTGGAAACACTGGTCTTTAATGAGTTCCCGGATTTGTGGTCCATACCTGCCTTTATTCTCTCCATTCTCAGCGCTGGAAATTTTCTACATATGTAGCCGAAACAAACACATTCCATCTCTCTTGGTGGTCTTTACAAATTGTTTTATCAAACCCAGTTTGATGTGCAATGCTGGCAATATAATCTTTTCTCTGTCCACCAAAGATTTTGTGGTGATATTTTTCTCTCCAGCTACCATGTCTTCTCACCCAGTGTTGCTTTTTAGATCTCCTGTCCCACAGACATATAAAGTACGGGTACTTGTTCCCAGCCTGCTGCCCCAGGAGAAGATTCTCCATCTTAAAACCCAAGAGAAGATTCTCCATCTTCAAACCCACACAGATGACCCATTGGTGATTGTAGTATGTTATCTTCTCTAGGACTATGGCTATCGTCGCTCAATCTCCCCGCATACCAACTGAGTGACCGATTGGTATTGATCTGTATCTGTTCCCGTTAATAGGAGTAAAGATTTGAGGCTGTGTTTGGAGATATCTATGAATAACCGCCATTCAATGGGTGTGTATTCCTGTACGTCCAATGCAACAAAAACATCTTGATTATTGACATATTTTCTTCGTGATGAATCCACGTCAACGCCTGAGAGAGAAATAAAACATGTCTTAACATGTCTTAACATGTAACGCGCACACGTAAATACGGACAGCAACAGAAAACTCAAAGGTATTCATACCAACAGGTAACAAATGCTGGCGAGAAAATAAAGTAATACATCAACAATATCTCAAAAACTAGAGCTGCTAGAGCAAAAAGGATACAATTTCCGTTATTAGTTGATAAGTGATTGGTGTCTGTTAATAGTTTACAAGTTTGTATATATTTGGAAATGTGAGTTTTAGAATCGATGTCATAAGGAGCTAAGGATGATGGTCACTAATAAATATTAACTTAAATGTGGTTTGT